>CAUEHS010000455.1:0-191824 GCA_958510865.1 Myrrha octodecimguttata
GGCAGGGGTAAGGGTAAGTGTAAGGGTAAGGGTAAGGGTAAGGGTAAGGGTAAGAGTAAGGGTAAGGGTAAGGGTAAGGGTAAGGGTAAGGGTAAGGGTAAGGGTAAGGGTAAGGGTAAGGGTAAGGGTAAGGGTAAGGGTAAGGGTAAGAGTAAGGGTAAGGGTAAGGGTAAGGGTAAGGGTAAGAGTAAGGGTAAGGGTAAGTGTAAGGGTAAGGGTAAGGCTTTTACCCTTAAGCTTACCCTTACCCTTACCCTTACCCTTACCCTTACCCTTACCCTTACCCTTACCCTTACCCTTACCCTTACCCTTACCCTTACCCTTACCCTCACCCTTGCTTTTACCCTTAGGCTTACCCTTACCTTTACCCTTACCCTTACCCTTACCCTTACCCTTACCCTTACCCTTACCCTTACCATTGCTTTTACCCTTAAGCTTACCCTTACCCTTACCCTTTCCCTTACCCTTACCCTTACCCTTACCCTTACCCTTACCCTTACCCTTACCCTTATTCTTACACTTACCCTTACCCTTACCCTTACCCTTACCCTTACCCTTACCCTTACCCTTACCCTTACCCTTACCCTTACCCTTACCCTTATCCTTGCTTTTACCCTTAAGCTTACCCTTACCCTCACCCTTACCCTTACCCTTACCCTTACCCTTACCCTTACCCTTACCCTTACCCTTACCCTTACCCTTACCCTTACCCTTACCCTTACCCTTACCCTTACCCTTACCCTTACCCTTACCCTTACCCTTACCCTTACCCCTACCCTTACCCTTACCCTTACCCTTACCCTTACCCTTACCCTTACCCTTACCCTTACCCTTACCCTTACCTTTACCCTTACCCTTACCCTTACCCTTACCCTTACCCTTACCCTTGCCCTTACCCTTGCTTTTACCCTTAGGCTTACCCTTACCTTTACCCTTACCCTTACCCTTACCCTTACCCTTACCCTTACCCTTACCCTTGCTTTTACCCTTACCCTTACCCTTACCCTTACCCTTACCCTTACCCTTACCCTTTCCCTTACCCTTACCATTACCCTTACCCTTACCCTTACCCTTACCCTTACCCTTACCCTTACCCTTGCCCTTACCCTTACCCTTACCCTTACCCTTACCCTTACCCTTACCCTTACCCTTACCCTTACCCTAACCCTTACCCTTACCCTTACCCTTACCCTTACCCTTACCCTTACCCTTACCCTTACCCTTGCTTTTACCCTTACCCTTACCCTTACCCTTACCCTTACCCTTACCCTTACCCTTACCCTTACCCTTACCCTTACCCTTACCCTTACCCTTACCCTTACCCTTACCCTTACCCTTACCCTTACCCTTACCCTTACCCTTACCCTTACCCTTACCCTTACCCTTACCCTTACCCTTACCCTTACCCTTACCCTTACCCTTACCCTTACCCTTACCCTTACCCTTGCTTTTACCCTTGCTTTTATCCTAACCCTTACCCTTACCCTTGCTTTTACCCTTAAGCTTACCCTTACCCTTACCCTTACACTTGCTTTTACCCTTAAGCTTACCCTTACCCTTACCCTTACCCTTACCCTTACCCTTACCCTTACCCTTACCCTTACCCTTACCCTTACCCTTACCCTTACCCTTACCCTTACCCTTACCCTTACCCTTACCCTTACACTTACCCTTACCCTTACCCTTACCCTTACCCTTACCCTTACCCTTGCTTTTACCCTTAGGCTTACCCTTACCTTTACCCTTACCCTTACCCTTACCCTTACCCTTGCTTTTACCCTTAAGCTTACCCTTACCCTTACCCTTACCCTTACCCTTACCCTTACCCTTACCCTTACCCTTACCCTTACCCTTACCCTTACCCTTACCCTTACCCTTACCCTTACCCTTACCCTTACCCTTACCCTTACCCTTACCCTTACCCTTACCCTTACCCTTACCCTTACCCTTACCCTTACCCTTACCCTTACCCTTACCCTTACCCTTACCCTTACCCTTACCCTTACCCTTACCCTTACCCTTACCCTTACCCTTACCCTTACCCTTACCCTTACCCTTACCCTTACCCTTACCCTTACCCTTACCCTTACCCTTACCCTAACCCTTACCCTTACCCTTACCCTTACCCTTACCCTTACCCTTACCCTTACCCTTACCCTTACCCTTACCCTTACCCTTGCTTTTACCCTTAAGCTTACCCTTACCCTTACCCTTACCCTTACCCTTACCCTTACCCTTACCCTTACTCTTACCCTTACCCTTACCCTTACCCTTACCCTTACCCTTACCCTTACCCTTACCCTTACCTTTACCCTTACCCTTACCCTTACCCTTACCCTTACCCTTACCCTTACCCTAACCCTTACCCTTACCCTTACCCTTACCCTTACCCTTACACTTACCCTTACCCTTAACCTTACCCTAACCCTTAACCTTACACTTATTCTTACTCTTACCCTTACCCTTACCCTTGCTTTTACCCTTAAGCCTACCCTTACCCTTACCCTTGCTTTTACCCTTAAGCTTACCCTTACCCTTACCCTTACCCTTACCCTCACCCTTACCCTTACCCTTACCCTTACCCTTACCCTTACCCTTATCCTTGCCCTTACCCTTACCCTTACCCTTACCCTTACCCTTACCCTTACCCTTACCCTTACCCTTACCCTTACCCTTACCCTTACCCTTACCGTTACCCTTACCCTTACCCTTACCCTTACCCTTACCCTTACCCTTACCCTTACCCTTACACTTACCCTTACCCTTACCCTTACCCTTACCCTTACCCTTACCCTTACCCTTACCCTTACCCTTACCATTACCCTTATTCTTACTCTCACCCTTTTACCCTTACCCTTACCCTTACCCTTACCCTTACCCTTACCCTTGCTTTTACCCTTAAGCTTACCCTTACCCTTACCCTTACCCTTGCTTTTACCCTTAAGCTTACCCTTACCCTTACCCTTACCCTCACCCTTACCCTTACCCTTACCCTTACCCTTACCCTTTCCCTTACCCTTACCCTTACCCTTACCCTTACCTTTACCCTTACCCTTACCCTTACCCTTACCCTTGCTTTTACCCTTAGGCTTACCCTTACCTTTACCCTTACCCTTACCCTTACCCTTACCCTTGCTTTTACCCTTAAGCTTACCATTACCCTTACCCTTACCCTCACCCTTACCCTTACCCTTACCCTTACCCTTACCCTTACCCTTACCCTTACCCTTACCCTTACCCTTACCCTTACCCTTACCCTTACCCTTACCCTTACCCTTACCCTTACCCTCACCCTTACCCTTACCCTTACCCTTACCCTTACCCTTACCCTTACCCTTACCCTTACCCTTACCCTTACCCTTACCCTTACCCTTACCCTTACCCTTACCCTTACCCTTACCCTTACCCTTACCCTTACCCTTACCCTTACCCTTACCCTTACCCTTACCCTTACCCTTACCCTTACCCTTACTCTTACCCTTACCCTTACCCTTACCCTTACCCTTACCCTTACCCTTACCCTTACCCTTACCCTTACCCTTACCCTTACCCTTACCCTTACCCTTACCCTTACCCTTACCCTTACCCTTACCCTTACCCTTACCCTTACCCTTACCCTTACCCTTACCCTTGCTTTTACCCTTAAGCTTACCCTTACCCTTACCCTTACCCTTACCCTTACCCTTACCCTTACCCTTACCCTTACCCTTACCCTTACCCTTACCCTTACCCTTACCCTTACCCTTACCCTTACCCTTACCCTTACCCTTATCCTTACCTTTACCCTTACCCTTACCCTTACCCTTACCCTTACCCTTACCCTTAACCTAACCCTTACCCTTACCCTTACCCTTACCCTTACCCTTACCCTTACCCTTACCCTTACCCTTAACCTTACCCTTATTCTTACTCTTACCCTTACCCTTACCCTTACCCTTACCCTTGCTTTTACCCTTAAGCCTACCCTTACCCTTACCCTTGCTTTTACCCTTAAGCTTACCCTTACCCTTACCCTTACCCTTACCCTTACCCTTACCCTTACCCTTACCCTTACCCTTACCCTTACCCTTACCCTTACCCTTACCCTTACCCTTACCCTGACCCTTGCCCTTACCCTTACCCTTACCCTTACCCTTACCCTTACCCTTTCCCTTACCCTTACCCTTACCCTTACCCTTACCCTTACCCTTACCCTTACCCTTACCCTTACACTTACCCTTACCCTTACCCTTACCCTTACCCTTACCCTTACCCTTACCCTTACCCTTACCCTTACCCTTACCCTTACCCTTACCCTTACCCTTACCCTTACCCTTACCCTTACCCTTACCCTTACCCTCACCCTTACCCTTACCCTTACCCTTACCCTTACCCTTACCCTTACCCTTACCCTTACCCTTACCCTTACCCTTACCCTTACCCTTACCCTTACCCTTACCCTTACCCTTACCCTTACCCTTACCCTTACCCTTATTCTTACTCTCACCCTTTTACCCTTACCCTTACCCTTACCCTTACCCTTACCCTTACCCTTACCCTTACCCTTACCCTTACCTTTACCCTTACCCTTACCCTTACCCTTACCCTTACCCTTACCCTTACCCTTACCCTTACCCTTACCCTTACCCTTACCCTTACCCTTACCCTTACCCTTACCCTTACCCTTACCTTTACCCTTACCCTTACCCTTAACCTTACCCTTACCCTTACCCTTACCCTTACCCTTACCCTTACCCTTATTCTTACCCTTACCCTTACCCTTACCCTTACCCTTGCTTTTACTCTTAAGCTTACCCTTACCCTTACCCTTACCCTTATTCTTACCCTTACCCTTACCCTTACCCTTGCCCTTACCCTTACTCTTACCCTTACCCTTATTCTTACTCTTACCCTAACCCTTACCCTTGCTTTTACCCTTAGGCTTACCCTTACCTTTACCCTTACCCTTACCCTTACCCTAACCCTTACCCTTGCTTTTACCCTTAAGCTTACCCTTACCCTTACCCTTACCCTTATTCTTACCCTTACCCTTATTCTTACCCTTACCCTTACACTTACCCTTACCCTTACCCTTACCCTTACCCTTACCCTTACCCTTACCCTTACCCTTACCCTTACCCTTATTCTTACTCTTACCCTTGCTTTTACCCTTAAGCTTACCCTTGCCCTTACCCTTACCCTTACCCTTACCCTTACCCTTACCCTCACCCTTACCCTTGCTTTTACCCTTAGGCTTAAGGGTAAAAGCAAGGGTAAGGGTAAGGGTAAGGGTAAGGGCAAGGGTAAGGGTAAGGGTAAGGGTAAGGGTAAGGGTAAGGCTAAGGGTAAGGGTAAGGGTAAGGGTAAGGGTAAGAATAAGGGTAAGGGTAAGGGTAAGGGTAAGGTTAAGGGTAATGGTAAGGGTAAGGGTAAGGGTAAGGGTAAGGGTAAGGGTAAGGGTAAGGGTAAGGGTAAGGGTAAGGGTAAGGGTGGGGGTAAGGGTAAGGGTAAGGGTAAGGGTAAGGGTAGAGGTAAGGGTAAGCCTAAGGGTAAAAGCAAGGGTAAGGGTAAGGGTAAGGGTAAGGGTAAGGGTAAGGGTAAAGGTGAGGGTAAGCCTAAGGGTAAAAGCAAGGGTAAGGGTAAGGGTAAGGGTAAGGGTAAGGTTAAGGGTAAGGGTAAGGGTAAGAGTAAGGTTAAGGGTAAGCCTAAGTGTAAAAGCAAGGGTAAGGGTAAGGGTAAGGGTAAGGGTGAGGGTAAGGGTAAGGGTAAGGGTAAGGGTAAGGGTAAGGGCAAGGGTAAGCTTAAGGGTAAAAGCTTGGGTAAGGGTAAGGGTAAGGGTAAGGGTAAGGGTAAGGGTAAGGGTAAGGGTAAGGGTAAGGGTAAGGGTAAGGGTAAGCTTAAGGGTTAACCCTTACCCTTACCCTTACCCTTACCCTTACCCTTACCCTTACCCTTGCTTTTACCCTTAAGCTTACCCTTACCCTTACCCTTACCCTTACCCTTACCCTTACCCTTACCCTTACCCTTGCTTTTACCCTTAAGCTTACCCTTACCCTTACCCTTACCCTTACCCTTACCCTTACCCTTACCCTTACCCTTACCCTTACCCTTACCCTTACCCTTACCCTTACCCTTACCCTTACCCTTACCCTTACCCTTGCTTTTACCCTTAAGCTTACCCTTACCCTTACCCTTACCCTTACCCTTACCCTTACCCTTACCCTTACCTTTACCCTTACCCTTACCCTTATTCTTACTCTCACCCTTTTACCCTTACCCTTACCCTTACCCTTACCCTTACCCTTACCCTTACCCTTACCCTTACCCTTACCTTTACCCTTACCCTTACCCTTACCCTTACCCTTACCCTTACCCTTACTCTTACCCTTACCCTTACCCTTACCCTTACCCTTACCCTTACCCTTACCCTTACTTTTACCCTTACCCTTACCCTTACCCTTACCCTTACCCTTACCCTTACCCTTATTCTTACCCTTACCCTTACACTTACCCTTACCCTTGCTTTTACCCTTAAGCTTACCCTTACCCTTACCCTTACCCTTATTCTTACCCTTACCCTTACCCTTACCCTTACCCTTACCCTTACCCTTACCCTTACCCTTACCCTTACCCTTACCCTTACCCTAACCCTTACCCTTACCCTTACCCTTACCCTTACCCTTACCCTTATTCTTACTCTTACCCTTACCCTTACCCTTGCTTTTACCCTTAGGCTTACCCTTACCTTTACCATTACCCTTACCCTTACCCTTACCCTTACCCTTACCCTTACCCTTACCCTTGCTTTTACCCTTAAGCTTACCCTTACCCTTACCCTTACCCTTACCCTTACCCTTACCCTTACCCTTACCCTTATTCTTACCCTTACCCTTATCCTTACCCTTACCCTTACCCTTATCCTTACCCTTACCCTTACCCTTACCCTTACCCTTACCCTTACCCTTACCCTTATTCTTACTCTTACCCTTACATTTACCCTTGCTTTTACCCTTAAGCTTACCCTTGCCCTTACCCTTACCCTTACCCTTACCCTTACCCTTACCCTTACCCTTACCCTTACCCTTACCCTTACCCTTACCCTTACCCTTGCTTTTACCCTTAGGCTTAAGGGTAAAAGCAAGGGTAAGGGTAAGGGTAAGGGTAAGGGTAAGGGTAAGGGTAAGGGTAAGGGTAAGGGTAAGGGTAAGGGTAAGGGTAAGGGTAAGGGTAAGGGTAAGGGTAAGGGTAAGGGTAAGGGTAAGGGTAAGGGTAAGGGTAAGGGTAAGGGTAAGGGTAAGGGTAAGGGTAAGGGTAAGGGTAAGGGTAAGGGTAAGGGTAAGGGTAAGGGTAAGCTTAAGGGTAATGGTAAGGGTAAGGATAAGGGTAAGGGTAAGGGTAAGGGTAAGGGTAAGGGTAAGGGTTAGGGTAGGGGTAAGGGTAAGGGTAAGGGTAAGGGTAAGGGTAAGGGTAAGGGTAAGGGTAAGGGTAAAGGTAAGGGTAAGCCTAAGGGTAAAAGCAAGGGTAAGGGTAAGGGTAAGGGTAAGGGTAAGGGTAAGGGTAAAGGTAAGGGTAAGCCTAAGGGTAAAAGCAAGGGTAAGGGTAAGGGTAAGGGTAAGGGTAAGGGTAAGGGTAAGGGTAAGGGTAAGGGTAAGGGTAAGGGTAAGGGTAAGGGTAAGGGTAAGGGTAAGGGTAAGGGTAAGGATAAGGGTAAGGGTAAGGGTAAGGGTAAGGGTAACGGTGAGGGTAAGGGTAAGCTTAAGGGTAAAAGCAAGGGTAAGGGTAAGAGTAAGGGTAAGGGTAAGGGTAAGGGTAAGGGTAGGGGTAAGGGTAAGGGTAAGGGTAAGAATAAGGGTAAGGGTAAGGGTAAGGGTAAGGGTAAGGGTAAGGGTAAGGGTAAGGGTAAGGGTAAGGGTAAGGGTAAGGGTAAGAATAAGGGTAAGGGTAAGGGTAAGGGTAAGGGTAAGGGTAAGGGTAAGGGTAAGGGTAAGGGTAAGGGTAAGAGTAAGGGTAAGGGTAAGGGTAAGGGTAAGGGTAAGGGTAAGGGTAAGGGTAAGGGTGAGGGTAAGGGTAAGGGTAAGAGTAAGGGTAAGGGTAAGGGTAAGGGTAAGCTTAAGGGTAAAAGCAAGGGTAAGGGTAAGAGTAAGGGTAAGGGTAAGGGTAAGGGAAAGGGTAAGGGTAAGGGTAAGGGTAAGAATAAGGGTAAGGGTAAGGGTAAGGGTAAGGGTAAGTGTAAGGGAAAGGGTAAGGGTAAGGGTAAGGGTAAAGGTAAGGGTAAGCCTAAGGGTAAAAGCAAGGGTAAGGGTAAGGGTAAGGGTAAGGGTAAGGGTAAGGGTAAGGGTAAGGGTAAGGGTAAGGGTAAGGGTAAGGGTAAGGGTAAGGGTAAGGGTAAGGGTAAGGGTAAGGGTAAGGGTAAGGGTAAGGGTAAGGGTAAGGGTAAGGGTAAGGGTAAGGGTAAGGGTAAGGGTAAGGGTAAGGGTAAGGGTAAGGGTAAGGGTAAGGGTAAGGGTAAGGGTAAGCTTAAGGGTAAAAGCAAGGGTAAGGGTAAGAGTAAGGGTAAGGGTAAGGGTAAGGGTAAGGGTAAGGGTAAGGGTAAGGGTAAGGGTAAGGGTAAGAATAAGGGTAAGGGTAAGGGTAAGGTTAAGGGTAAGGGTAAGGGTAAGGGTAAGGGTAAGGGTAAGGGTAAGGGTAAGGGTAAGGGTAAGGGTAAGAGTAAGAATAAGGGTAAGGGTAAGGGTAAGGGTAAGGGTAAGGGTAAGGGTAAGGGTAAGGGTAAGGGTAAGGGTAAGGGTAAGGGTAAGGGTAAGGGTAAGGGTAACGGTAAGGGTAAGGGTAAGGGTAAGGGTAAGGGTAAGGGTAAGTGTAAGAGTAAGGTTAAGGGTAAGCCTAAGGGTAAAAGCAAGGGTAAGGGTAAGGGTAAGGGTGAGGGTAAGGGTAAGGGTAAGATTAAGGGTAAAGGTAAGGGCAAGGGTAAGCTCAAGGGTAAAAGCAAGGGTAAGGGTAAGGGTAAGGGTAAGGGTAAGGGTAAGGGTAAGGGTAAGGGTAAGGGTAAGGGTAAGGGTAAGGGTAAGGGTAAGGGTAAGGGTAAGGGTAAGGGTAAGCTTAAGATCAACCCTTACCCTTACCCTTACCCTTACCCTTACCCTTACCCTTGCTTTTACCCTTAAGCTCACCCTTACCCTTACCCTTACCCTTACCCTTACCCTTACCCTTACCCTTACCCTTGCTTTTACTCTTAAGCTTACCCTCACCCTTACCCTTACCCTTACCCTTACCCTTACCCTTACCCTTACCCTTACCCTTGCTTTTACCCTTAAGCTTACCCTTACCCTTACCCTTACCCTTACCCTTACCTGTATCCTTACCCTTACCCTTACCCTTAACCTTACCCTTACCCTTACCCTTACCCTTACCCTTATCCTTACCCTTACCCTTACCCTTACCTTCACCCTTACCCTTACCCTTACCCTTACCCTTACCCTTACCCTTACCCTTACCCTTACCCTTATTCTTACCCTTACCCTCACCCTTACCCTTACCCTTGCTTTTACCCTTAAGCTTACCCTTACCCTTACCCTTACCCTTATTCTTACCCTTACCCTTACCCTTACCCTTACCCTTACCCTTACCCTTACCCTTACCCTTACCCTTACCCTTACCCTTACCCTTACCCTTACCCTTACCCTTACCCTTACCCTTACCCTTACCCTTACCCTTACCCTAACCCTTACCCTTACCCTTATTCTTACTCTTACCCTTACCCTCACCCTTATTCTTACCCTTACCCTTACCCTTACCTTTTCCCTTACCCTTACCCTTACCCTTACCCTTACCCTTGCTTTTACCCTTAAGCTTACCCTTACCCTTACCCTAACCCTTACCCTTACCCTTACCCTTATTCTTACCCTTACCCTTACCCTTACCCTTACCCTTACCCTTACCCTTACCCTTACCCTTACCCTTACCCTTACCCTTACACTTACCCTTACCCTTACCCTTATTCTTACTCTTACCCTTACATTTACCCTTGCTTTTACCCTCAAGCTTACCCTTGCCCTTACCCTTACCCTTACCCTTACCCTTACCCTTACCCTTACCCTTGCTTTTACCCTTAGGCTTAAGGGTAAAAGCAAGGGTAAGGGTAAGGGTAAAGGTAAGGGTAAGGGTAAGGGTAAGGGTAAGGGTAAGGGTAAGGGTAAGAATAAGGGTAAGGGTAAGGGTAAGCTTAAGGGTAATGGTAAGGGTAAGGGTAAGGGTAAGGGTAAGGGTAAGGGTAAGGGTAAGGGTAAGGGTAAGGGTAAGGGTAAGGGTAAGGGTAAGGGTAAGGGTAAGGGTAAGGGTAAGGGTAAGGGTAAGGGTAGGGTTAAGGGTAAGAGTAAGGGTAAGGGTAAGGGTAAGGGTAAGGGTAAAGGTAAGGGTAAGCCTAAGGGTAAAAGCAAGGGTAAGGGTAAGGGTAAGGGTAAGGGTAAGGGTAAGGGTAAGGGTAAAGGTAAGGGTAAGCCTAAGGGTAAAAGCAAGGGTAAGGGTAAGGGTAAGGGTAAGGGTAAGGGTAAGGGTAAGGGTAAGGGTAAGGGTAAGGGTAACGGTAAGGGTAAGGGTAAGGGTAAGGGTAAGGGTAAGGGTAAGAATAAGGGTAAGGGTAAGGGTAAGGGTGAGGGTAAGGGTAAGGGTAAGGGTAAGGGTAAGGGTAAGGGTTAGGGTAAGGGTAAGGGTAAGGGTAAGGGTAAGGGTAAGGGTAAGGGTAAGGGTAAGGGTATGGGTAAGGGTAAGGGTAAGAGTAAGGTTAAGGGTAAGCCTAAGGGTAAAAGCAAGGTTAAGGGTAAGGGTAAGGGTAAGGGTAAGGGTAAGGGAAAGGGCAAGGGTAAGCTTAAGGGTAAAAGCAAGGGTAAGGGTAAGGGTAAGGGTAAGGGTAAGGGTGAGGGAAAGGGTAAGGGTAAGGGTAAGCTTAAGGGTTTACCCTTACCCTCACCCTTACCCTTACCCTTACCCTTACCCTTGCTTTTACCCTTAAGCTTACCCTTACCCTTACCCTTACCCTTACCCTTACCCTTACCCTTACCCTTACCCTTGCTTTTACCCTTAAGCTTACCCTTACCCTTACCCTTACCCTTACCCTTACCCTCACCCTTACCCTTACCCTTACCCTTACCCTTACCCTTACCTTTGCTTTTACCCTTAAGCTTACCCTTACCCTTACCCTTACCCTTACCCTTACCCTTACCCTTACCCTTACCCTTACCCTTACCCTTACCCTTGCTTTGACCCTTAGGCTTACCCTTACCTTTACCCTTACCCTTACCCTTACCCTTACCCTTACCCTTACCCTTGCTTTTACCCTTAGGCTTACCCTTACCTTTACCCTTACCCTTACCCTTACCCTTACCCTTGCTTTTACCCTCAAGCTTACCCTTACCCTTACCCTTACCCTTACCCTTACCCTTACCCTAACCCTTACCCTTGCTTTTACCCTTAAGCTTACCCTTACCCTTACCCTTACCCTTACCCTTACCCTTACCCTTACCCTTACCCTTACCCTTACCCTTACCCTTACCCTTGCTTTTACCCTTAAGCTTACCCTTACCCTTACCCTTACCCTTACCCTTACCCTTACCCTTACCCTTACCCTTACCCTTGCTTTTACCCTTAAGCTTACCCTTACCCTTACCCTTACCCTTACCCTAACCCTTACCCTTACCCTTACCCTTACCCTTACCCTTGCTTTTACCCTAAGGCTTACCCTTACCTTTACCCTTACCCTTACCCTTACCCTTGCTTTTACCCTTAAGCTTACACTTACCCTTACCCTTACCCTTACCCTTACCCTTACCCTTGCTTTTACCCTTAAGCTTACCCTTACCCTTACCCTTACCCTTACCCTTACCCTTACCCTTACCCTTACCCTTACCCTTGCTTTTACCCTTACCCTTACCCTTGCTTTTCCCTTAGGCTTACCCTTACCCTTACCCTTACCCTTACCCTTACCCTTACCCTTACCCTTACCCTTGCTTTTACCCTTAAGCTTACCCTTACCCTTACCCTAACCCTTACCCTTACCCTTACCCTTACCCTTACCCTTACCCTTACCCTTGCTTTTACCCTTAAGCTTACCCTTACCCTTACCCTTACCCTTACCCTTACCCTTACCCTTACCCTTACCCTTACCCTTACCCTTACCCTTACCCTTGCTTTCACCCTTAAGCTTACCCTTACCCTTACCCTCACCCTTACCCTTACCCTTACCCTTACCCTTACCCTTACCCTTACCCTTACCCATACCCTTGCTTTTATCCTTAGGCTTACCCTCACCTTTACCCTTACCCTTACCCTTACCCTTACCCTTACCCTTACCCTTACCCTTGCTTTTACCCTTAAGCTTACCCTTACCCTTACCCTTACCCTTACCCTTACCCTTACCCTTGCTTTTACCCTTAAACTTACCCTTACCCTTACCCTTACCCTTGCTTTTACCCTTAGGCTTACCCTTACCCTTACCCTTACCCTTACCCTTACCCTTACCCTTACCCTTACCCTTACCCTTACCCTTACCCTTACCCTTACCCTTACCCTTACCCTCACCCTTGCTTTTACCCTTAAGCTTACCCTTACCCTTACCCTTACCCTTACCCTTACCCTTACCCTTACCCTTACCCTTACCCTTACCCTTACCCTTACCCTTACCCTTGCTTTTACCCTTAGGCTTACCCTTACCTTTACCCTCACCCTTACCCTCACCCTTACCCTTACCCTTACCCTTACCCTTACCCTTGCTTTTACCCTTAAGCTTACCCTTACCCTTACCCTTACCCTTACCCTTGCTTTTACCCTTAAGCTTACCCTTACCCTTACCCTTACCCTTACCATTGCCCTTACCCTTACCCTTACCCTTACCCTTGCTTTTACCCTTAAGCTTACCCTTACTCTTACCCTTACCCTTACCCTTACTCTTACCCTTACCCTCACCCTTGCTTTTACCCTTAAGCTTACCCTTACCCTTACCCTTACCCTTACTCTTACCCTTACCCTTACCCTTACCCTTACCCTTACCCTTACCCTTACCCTTGCTTTTACCCTTAGGCTTACCCTTACCTTTACCCTTACCCTTACCCTTACCCTTACCCTTACCCTTACCCTTGCTTTTACCCTTAAGCTTACCCTTACCCTTACCCTTACCCTTACCCTTACCCTTACCCTTGCTTTTACCCTTAAGCTTACCCTTACCCTTACCCTTACCCTTACCCTTACCCTTGCTTTTACCCTTAGGCTTACCCTTACCCTTACCCTTACCCTTACCCTTGCTTTTACCCTTTAGCTTACCCTTACACTTACCCTTACCCTTACCCTTACCCTTACCCTTACCCTTACCCTTACCCTTACCCTCACCCTTGCTTTTACCCTTAGGCTTACCCTTACCTTTACCCTTACCCTTACCCTTACCCTTACCCTTACCCTTACCCTTACCCTTACCCTTACCCTTGCTTTTACCCTTAAGCTTACCCTTACCCTTACCCTTACCCTTACCCTTACCCTTGCTTTTACCCTTAAGCTTACCCTTACCCTTACCCTTACCCTTACCCTTACCCTTACCCTCACCCTTACCCTTACCCTTACCCTTGCTTATACCCTTAAGCTTACCCTTACCCTTACCCTTACCCTTACCCTTACCCTTACCCTTACCCTTACCCTTACCCTTACCCTTACCCTTACCCTTGCTTTTACCCTTAGGCTTACCCTTACCTTTACCCTTACCCTTACCCTTACCCTTACCCTTACCCTTACCCTTACCCTTACCCTTACCCTTACCCTTGCTTTTACCCTTAAGCTTACCCTTACCCTTACCCTTACCCTTACCCTAACCCTTACCCTTGCTTTTACCCTTTAGCTTACCCTTACCCTTACCCTTACGCTTACCCTTACCCTTACCCTTACCCTTACCCTTACCCTTACCCTTACCCTTACCCTTACCCTTACCCTTACCCTTACCCTTACCCTTACCCTTACCCTTACCCTTACCCTTACCCTTGCTTTTACCCTTAAGCTTACCCTTACCCTTACCCTTACCCTTACCCTTACCCTTACCCTTACCCTTACCCTTACCCTTGCTTTTACCCTTAAGCTTACCCTTACCCTTACCCTTACCCTTACCCTTACCCTTGCTTTTACCCTTAGGCTTACCCTTACCTTTACCCTTACCCTTACCCTTACCCTTACCCTTACCCTTACCCTTACCCTTACCCTTACCCTTGCTTTTACCCTTAAGCTTACCCTTACCCTTACCCTTACCCTTACCCTTACCCTTACCCTTGCTTTTACCCTTAAGCTTACCCTTACCCTTACCCTTACCCTTACCCTTGCTTTTACCCTTAGGCTTACCCTTACCCTTACCCTTACCCTTACCCTTGCTTTTACCCTTAAGCTTACCCTTACCCTTACCCTTACTCTCACCCTTACCCTCACCCTTACCCTTACCCTTACCCTTACCCTTACCCTTACCCTTACCCTTACCCTTACCCTTACCCTTACCCTTACCCTTACCTTTGCTTTTACCCTTAGGCTTACCCTTACCTTTACCCTTACCCTAACCCTTACCTTTACCCTTACCCTTACCCTTACCCTTGCTTTTACCCTTAAGCTTACCCTTACCCTTACCCTTACCCTTACCCTTACCCTTACCCTTACCCTTACCCTTGCTTTTACCCTTAAGCTTAACCTTACCCTTACCCTTACCCTTACCCTTACCCTTACCCGTACCCTTACCCTTACCCTTACCCTTACCCCTACCCTTACCCTTGCTTTTACCCTTAAGCTTACCCTTACCCTTACCCTTACCCTTACCCTTACCCTAACCCTTACCCTTGCTTTTACCCTTAAGCTTAAGCTTACCCTTACCCTTACCCGCACCCTTACCCTTACCCTTACCTTTACCCTTACCCTTACCCTTACCCTTACCCTTACCCATACCCTTACCCTTACCCTTACCCTTACCCTTACCCTTGCTTTTACCCTTAAGCTTACCCTTACCCTTACCCTTACCCTTACCCTTACCCTTACCCTTACCCTTACCCTTACCCTTACCCTTACCCTTACCCTTACCCATACCCTTACCCTTACCCTTACCCTTACCCTTGCTTTTACCCTTAAGCTTACCCTTACCCTTACCCTTACCCTTACCCTTACCCTTACCCTTACCCTTACCCTTGCTTTTACCCTTAGTCTTACCCTTACCTTTACCCTTACCCTTACCCTTACCCTTACCCTTACCCTTACCCTTACCCTTACCCTTGCTTTTACCCTTAAGCTTACCCTTACCCTTACCCTTACCCTTACCCTTACCCTTACCCTTGCTTTTACCCTTAAGCTTACCCTTACCCTTACCCTTACCCTTGCTTTTACCCTTAGGCTTACCCTTACCCTTACCCTTACCCTTACCCTTGCTTTCACCCTTAAGCTCACCCTTACCCTTACCCTTACTCTTACCCTTACCCTTACCCTTACCCTTACCCTTACCCTTACCCTTACCCTTACCCTTACCCTTACCCTTACCCTTACCCTTACCCTTACCCTTGCTTTTACCCTTAGGCTTACCCTTACCTTTACCCTTACCCTAACCCTTACCCTTACCCTTACCCTTACCCTTACCCTTGCTTTTAACCTTAAGCTTACCCTTACCCTTACCCTTACCCTTACCCTTACCCTTACCCTTACTCTTACCCTTACCCTTACCCTCACCCTTACCCTTACCCTAACCCTTACCCTTACCCTTACCCTTACCCTTGCTTTTACCCTTAAGCTTACCCTTACCCTTACCCTTACCCTTACCCTTACCCTTACCCTTACCCTTGCTTTTACCCTTAAGCTTACCCTTACCCTTACCCTTACCCTTACCCTTACCCTTACCCTTACCCTTACCCTTACCCTTACCCTTACCCTTGCTTTTACCCTTAAGCTTACCCTTACCCTTACCCTTACCCTTACCCTTACCCTTACCCTTACCCTTACCCTTACCCTTACCCTTACCCTTACCCTTACCCTTGCTTTCACCCTTAAGCTTACCCTTACCCTTACCCTTACCCTTGCTTTTACCCTTAAGCTTACCCTTACCCTTACCCTTACCCTTACCCTTACCCTTACCCTTACCCTTACCCTTACCCTTGCTTTTACCCTTAAGCTTACCCTTACCCTTACCCTTACCCTTACCCTTACCCTTACCCTTACCCTTACCCTTGCTTTCACCCTTAAGCTTACCCTTACCCTTACCCTTACCCTTACCCTTACCCTTACCCTTACCCTTACCCTTACCCTTACCCTTACCCTTACCCTTACCCTTACCCTTACCCATACCCTTGCTTTTACCCTTAGGCTTACCCTTACCTTTACCCTTACCCTTACCCTTACCCTTACCCTTACCCTTACCCTTACCCTTGCTTTTACCCTTAAGCTTACCCTTACCCTTACCCTTACCCTTACCCTTACCCTTACCCTTGCTTTTACCGTTAAACTTACCCTTACCCTTACCCTTACCCTTACCCTTACCCTTGCTTTTACCCTTAGGCTTACCCTTACCCTTACCCTTACCCTTACCCTTACCCTTACCCTTACCCTTGCTTTTACCCTTAGGCTTACCCTTACCTTTACCCTTACCCTTACCCTTACCCTTACCCTTACCCTTACCCTTACCCTTGCTTTTACCCTTAAGCTTACCCTTACCCTTACCCTTACCCTTTCCCTTGCTTTTACCCTTAAGCTTACCCTTACCCTTACCCTTACCCTTACCCTTACCCTTACCCTTACCCTTACCCTTGCTTTTACCCTTAAGCTTACCCTTACTCTTACCCTTACCCTTACCCTTACCCTTACCCTTACCCTTGCTTTTACCCTTAAGCTTACCCTTACCCTTACCCTTACCCTTACCCTTACCCTTACCCTTACCCTTACCCTTACCCTTACCCTTACCCTTACCCTTACCCTTACCCTTGCTTTTATCCTTAGGCTTACCCTTACCTTTACCCTTACCCTTACCCTTACCCTTACCCTTACCCTTGCTTTTACCCTTAAGCTTACCCTTACCCTTACCCTTACCGTTACCCTTACCCTTACCCTTGCTTTTACCCTTAAGATTACCCTTACCCTTACCCTTACCCTTACCCTTACCCTTGCTTTAACCCTTAGGCTTACCCTTACCCTTACCCTTACCCTTACCCTTGCTTTTACCCTTAAGCTTACCCTTACACTTACCCTTACCCTTACCCTTACCCTTACCCTTACCCTTACCCTTACCCTTACCCTTACCCTTACCCTTACCCTTACCCTTACCCTTGCTTTTACCCTTAGGCTTACCCTTACCTTTACCCTTACCCTTACCCTTACCCTTACCCTTACCCTTACCCTTACCCTTACCCTTACCCTTACCCTTACCCTTACCCTTACCCTTGCTTTTACCCTTAAGCTTACCCTTACCCTTACCCTTACCCTTACCCTTACCCTTGCTTTTACCCTTAAGCTTACCCTTACCCTTACCCTTACCCTTACCCTTACCCTTACCCTCACCCTTACCCTTACCCTTACCCTTGCTTATACCCTTAAGCTTACCCTTACCCTTACCCTTACCCTTACCCTTACCCTTACCCTTACCCTTACCCTTACCCTTACCCTTACCCTTGCTTTTACCCTTAGGCTTACCCTCACCTTTACCCTTACCCTTACCCTTACCCTTACCCTTACCCTTACCCTTACCCTTACCCTTACCCTTACCCTTGCTTTTACCCTTAAGCTTACCCTTACCCTTACCCTTACCCTTACCCTCACCCTAACCCTTACCCTTGCTTTTACCCTTTAGCTTACCCTTACCCTTACCCTTACCCTTACCCTTACCCTTACCCTTACCCTTACCCTTACCCTTACCCTTACCCTTACCCTTACCCTTACCCTTACCCTTACCCTTACCCTTACCCTTACCCTTACCCTTGCTTTTACCCTTAAGCTTACCCTTACCCTTACCCTTACCCTTACCCTTACCCTTACCCTTACCCTTACCCTTACCCTTACCCTTGCTTTTACCCTTAAGCTTACCCTTACCCTTACCCTTACCCTTATCCTTACCCTTGCTTTTACCCTTAGGCTTACCCTTACCTTTACCCTTACCCTTACCCTTACCCTTACCCTTACCCTTACCCTTACCCTTACCCTTACCCTTACCCTTACCCTTACCCTTGCTTTTACCCTTAAGCTTACCCTTACCCTTACCCTTACTCTTACCCTTACCCTTACCCTTACCCTTGCTTTTACCCTTAAGCTTACCCTTACCCTTACCCTTACCCTTACCCTTACCCTTGCTTTTACCCTTAGGCTTACCCTTACCCTTACCCTTACCCTTACCCTTGCTTTTACCCTTAAGCTTACCCTTACCCTTACCCTTACTCTCACCCTTACCCTTACCCTTACCCTTACCCTTACCCTTACCCTTACCCTTACCCTTACCCTTACCCTTGCTTTTACCCTTAGGCTTACCCTTACCTTTACCCTTACCCTAACCCTTACCCTTACCCTTACCCTTACCCTTACCCTTGCTTTTACCCTTAAGCTTACCCTTACCCTTACCCTTACCCTTACCCTTACCCTTACCCTTACCCTTGCTTTTACCCTTAAGCTTACCCTTACCCTTACCCTTACCCTTACCCTTACCCTTACCCTTACCCTTACCCTTACCCTTACCCTTACCCTTGCTTTTACCCTTAAGCTTACCCTTACCCTTACCCTTACCCTTACCCTTACCCTAACCCTTACCCTTGCTTTTACCCTTAAGCTTACCCTTACCCTTACCCTTACCCTTACCCTTACCCTTACCCTTACCTTTACCCTTACCCTTACCCTTACCCTTACCCTTACCCTTACCCTTACCCTTACCCTTACCCTTACCCTTGCTTTTACCCTTAAGCTTACCCTTACCCTTACCCTTACCCTTACCCTTACCCTTACCCTTACCCTTACGCTTACCCTTGCTTTTACCCTTAAGCTTACCCTTACCCTTACCCTTACCCTTACCCTTACCCTTACCCTTACCCTTACCCTTGCTTTTACCCTTAGTCTTACCCTTACCTTTACCCTTACCCTTACCCTTACCCTTACCTTTACCCTTACCCTTACCCTTACCCTTACCCTTGCTTTTACCCTTAAGCTTACCCTTACCCTTACCCTTACCCTTACCCCTACCCTTACCCTTGCTTTTACCCTTAAGCTCACCCTTACCCTTACCCTTACCCTTACCCTTACCCTTGCTTTTACCCTTAGGCTTACCCTTACCCTTACCCTTACCCTTACCCTTACCCTTGCTTTCACCCTTAAGCTCACCCTTACCCTTACCCTTACTCTTACCCATACCCTTACCCTTACCCTTACCCTTACCCTTACCCTTACCCTTACCCTTACCCTTACCCTTACCCTTACCCTTGCTTTTACCCTTAGGCTTACCCTTACCTTTACCCTTACCCTAACCCTTACCCTTACCCTTACCCTTACCCTTACCCTTGCTTTTACCCTTAAGCTTACCCTTACCCTTACCCTTACCCTTACCCTTACCCTTACCCTTACCCTTGCTTTTACCCTTAAGCTTACCCTTACCCTTACCCTTACCCTTACCCTTACCCTTACCCTTACCCTTACCCTTACCCTTACCCTTACCCTTACCCTTACCCTTACCCTTGCTTTTACCCTTAAGCTTACCCTTACCCTTACCCTTACCCTTACCCTTACCCTTACCCTTACCCTTACCCTTACCCTTACCCTTACCCTTATCCTTGCTTTTACCCTTAGGCTTACCCTTACCTTTACCCTTACCCTTACCCTTTCCCTTACCCTTACCCTTGCTTTTACCCTTAAGCTTACCCTTACCCTTACCCTTACCCTTACCCTTAAGCTTACCCTTACCCTTACCCTTACCCTTACCCTTACCCTTACCCTTACCCTTATCCTTACCCTTACCCTTACCCTTGCTTTTACCCTTAAGCTTACCCTTACCCTTACCCTTACCCTTACCCTTACCCTTGCTTTTACCCTTAAGCTTACCCTTACCCTTACCCTTACCCTTACCCTTACCCTTAAGCTTTCCCTTACCCTTACCCTTACCCTTACCCTTACCCTTACCCTTACCCTTACCCTTACCCTTACCCTTACCCTTACCCTTACCCTTACCCTTACCCTTACCCTTACCCTTACCCTTACCCTTGCTTTTACCCTTAAGCTTACCCTTACCCTTACCCTTACTCTTACCCTTAAGCTCACCCTTACCCTTACCCTTACCCTTACCCTCACCCTTACCCTTACCCTTGCTTTTACCCTTAAGCTTACCCTTACCCTTACCCTTACCCTTACCCTTAAGCTTACCCTTACCCTTACCCTTACCCTTACCCTTACCCTTACCCTTGCTTTTACCCTTAAGCTTACCCTTACCCTTACCCTTACCCTTACCCTTAAGCTTACCCTTACCCTTACCCTTACCCTTACCCTTACCCTTACCCTTACCCTTACCCTTACCCTTACCCTTACCCTTACCCTTGCTTTTACCCTTAAGCTTACCCTTGCCCTTACCCTTACCCTCACCCTTGCTTTTACCCTTAAGCTTACCCTTACCCTTACCCTTACCCTTACCCTTAAGCTTACCCTTACCCTTACCCTTACCCTTACCCTTACCCTTACCCCTATCCTTACCCTTACCCTTACCCTTGCTTTTACCCTTAAGCTTACCCTTACCCTTACCCTTAACCTTACACTTACCCTTACCCTTACCCTTACCCTTACCCTTGCTTTTACCCTTAGGCTTACCCTTACCTTTACCCTTACCCTTACCCTTACCCTTACCCTTACCCTTACCCTTACCCTCACCCTTACCCTTACCCTTACCCTTACCCTTACCCTTACCTTTACCCTTACCCTTGCTTTTACCCTTAAGCTTACCCTTACCCTTACCCTTACCCTTACCCTTACCCTTACTCTTGCTTTTACCCTTAAGCTTACTCTTACCCTTACCCTTTCCCTTACCCTTACCCTTGCTTTTACCCTTAGGCTTACCCTGACCCTTTCCCTTACCCTTACCCTTGCTTTTACCCTTAAGCTTACCCTTACCCTTACCCTTACCCTTACCCTTACCCTTACCCTTACCCTTACCCTTACCCTTACCCTTACCCTTACCCTTACCCTTACCCTTACCCTTACCCTTACCCTTACCCTTACCCTAACCTTTACCCTTACCCTTACCCTTACCCTTACCCTTGCTTTTACCCTTAGGCTTACCCTTACCTTTACCCTTACCCTTACCCTTACCCTTACCCTTACCCTTACCCTCACCCTAACCCTTACCCTTACCCTTACCCTTACCCTTACCCTTACCCTTACCCTTACCCTTACCCTTGCTTTTACCCTTAGGCTTACCCTTACCTTTACCCTTACCCTTACCCTTACCCTTACCCTTACCCTTGCTTTTACCCTTAAGCTTACCCTTACCCTTACCCTTACCCTTACCCTTACCCTTACCCTTGCTTTTACCCTTAAGCTTACCCTCACCCTAACCCTTACCCTTACCCTTACCCTTGCTTTTACCCTTAGGCTTACCCTTACCCTTACCCTTACCCTTACCCTTGCTTCTACCCTTAAGCTTACCCTTACCCTTACCCTTACCCTTACTCTTACCCTTACCCTTACCCTTACCCTTACCCTTACCCTTACCCTTACCCTTACCCTTACCCTTACCCTTACCCTTACCCTTACCCTTACCCTTGCTTTTACCCTTAAGCTAACCCTTACCCTTACCCTTACCCTTACCCTTACCCTTAACCTTACCCTTACCCTTGCTTTTACCCTTAAGCTCACCCTTACCCTTACCCTTACCCTTACCCTTACACTTACCCTTACCCTGACCCTTACCCTTGCTTTTACCCTTAAGCTTACCCTTACCCTTACCCTTACCCTTACCCTTAAGCTTACCCTTACCCTTACCCTTACCCTTACCCTTACCCTTACCCTTGCTTTTACCCTTAAGCTTACCCTTACCCTTACCCTTACCCTTACCCTAACCCTTACCCTTAACCTTACCCTTACCCTTACCCTTACCCTTACCCTTACCCTTGCTTTTACCCTTAGGCTTACCCTTACCTTTACCCTTACCATTACCCTTACCCTTACCCTTACACTTACCCTTACCCTTACCCTTGCTTTTACCCTTAAGCTTACCCTTACCCTTACCTTTATCCTTACCCTTACCCTTACCCTTACCCTTACCCTTACCCTTACCCTTACCCTTACCCTTACCCTTACCCTTGCTTTTACCCTTAGGCTTACCCTTACCTTTAGCCTTACCCTTACCCTTACCCTTACCCTTACCCTTACCCTTACCCTTACCCTTGCTTTTACCCTTAAGCTTACCCTTACCCTTACCCTTACCCTTACCCTTACCCTCACCCTTGCTTTTACCCTTAAGCTTACCCTTACCCTTACCCTTACCCTTACACTTACCCTTGCTTTTACCCTTAGGCTTACCCTTACCCTTACCCTTACCCTTACCCTTAAGCTTACCCTTACCCTTACCCTTACCCTTACCCTTACCCTTACCCTTACCCTTACCCTTACCCCTACCCTTACCCTTACCCTTGCTTTTACCCTTAAGCTTACCCTTACCCTTACCCTTACCCTTACTCTTAACCTTACCCTTACCCTTACCGTTACCCTTGCTTTGACGCTTAGGCTTACCCTTACCTTTACCCTTACCCTTACCCTTACCCTTACCCTTACCCTTACCCTTACCCTTACCCTTACCCTTACCCTTACCCTTACCCTTACCCTTGCTTTTACCCTTAAGCTTACCCTTACCCTTACCCTTACCCTTACCCTTACCCTTACCCTTACCCTTGCTTTTACCCTTAAGCTTACCCTTACCCTTACCCTTACCCTTACCCTTACCCTTGCTTTTACCCTTAGGCTTACCCTTACCCTTACCCTTACCCTTACCCTTGCTTTTACCCTTAAGCTTACCCTTACCCTTACCCTTACCCTTACCCTTACCCTTACCCTTACCCTTACCCTTACCCTTACCCTTACCCTTACCCTTACCCTTACCCTTGCTTTTACCCTTAGGCTTAACCTTACCTTTACCCTTACCCTTACCCTTACCCTTACCCTTACCCTTACCCTTACCCTTACCCTTACCCTTACCCTTACCCTTACCCTTACCCTTACCCTTACCCTTACCCTTACCCTTACCCTTACCCTTACCCTTGCTTTTACCCTTAAGCTTACCCTTACCCTTACCCTTACCCTTACCCTTACCCTTACCCTTACCCTTACCCTTGCTTTTACCCTTAAGCTTACCCTTACCCTTACCCTTACCCTTACCCTCACCCTTACCCTTACCCTTACCCTTGCTTATACCCTTAAGCTTACCCTTATCCTTACCCTTACCCTTACCCTTACCCTTACCCTTACCCTAACCCTTACCCTTACCCTTGCTTTTACCCTTAGGCTTACCCTTACCTTTACCCTTACCCTTACCCTTACCCTTACCCTTACCCTTACCCTTACCCTTACCCTTACCCTTGCTTTTACCCTTAAGCTTACCCTTACCCTTACCCTTACCCTTACCCTTACCCTAACCCTTACCCTTGCTTTTACCCTTGAGCTTACCCTTACCCTTACCCTTACCCTTACCCTTACCCTTACCCTTACCCTTACCCTTACCCTTACCCTTACCCTTACCCTTACCCTTGCTTTTACCCTTAAGCTTACCCTTACCCTTACCCTTACCCTTACCCTTACCCTTACCCTTACCCTTACCCTTACCCTTATCCTTACCCTTGCTTTTACCCTTAAGCTTACCCTTACCCTTACCCTTACCCTTACCCTTACCCTTACCCTTACCCTTACCCTTACCCTTACCCTTACCCTTACCCTTGCTTTTACTCTTAGGCTTACCCTTACATTTACCCTTACCCTTACCCTTACCCTTACCCTCACCCTTACCCTTACCCTTGCTTTTACCCTTAAGCTTACCCTTACCCTTACCCTTACCCTTACCCTTACCCTTGCTTTTACCCTTAAGCTTACCCTTACCCTTACCCTCAACCTTACCCTTACCCTTGCTTTTACCCTTAGGCTTACCCTTACCCTTACCCTTACCCTTACCCTTGCTTTTACCCTTAAGCTTACCCTTACCCTTACCCTTACTCTTACCCTTACCCTTACCCTTACCCTTACCCTTACCCTTACCCTTACCCTCACCCTTGCTTTTACCCTTAGGCTTACCCTTACCTTTACCCTTACCCTAACCCTTACCCTTACCCTTACCCTTACCCTTACCCTTGCTTTTACCCTTAAGCTTACCCTTACCCTTACCCTTACCCTTACCCTTACCCTTACCCTTACCCTTACCCTTACCCTTACCCCTACCCTTACCCTTGCTTTTACCCTTAAGCTTACCCTTACCCTTACCCTTACCCTTACCCTTACCCTTACCCTTACCCTTACCCTTGCTTTTACCCTTAGGCTTACCCTTACCCTTACCCTTACCCTTACCCTTACCCTTACCCTTACCCTTACCCTTACCCTTACCCTTACCCTTACCCTTACCCTTACCCTTACCCTTGCTTTTACCCTTAGGCTTACCCTTACCTTTACCCTTACCCTTACCCTTACCCTTACCCTTACCCTTACCCTTACCCTTACCCTTACCCTTACCCTTGCTTTTACCCTTAAGCTTACCCTTACCCTTACCCTTACCCTTACCCTTACCCTTGCTTTTACCCTTAAGCTTAACCTTTCCCTTACCCTTATCCTTACCCTTACCCTTACCCTTACCCTTACCCTTGCTTTTACTCTTAGGCTTACCCTTACATTTACCCTTACCCTTACCCTTACCCTCACCCTTACCCTTACCCTTGCTTTTACCCTTAAGCTTACCCTTACCCTTACCCTTACCCTTACCCTTACCCTTGCTTTTACCCTTAAGCTTACCGTTACCCTTACCCTTAACCTTACCCTTACCCTTGCTTTAACCCTTAGGCTTACCCCTACTCTTACCCTTACCCTTACCCTTGCTTTTACCCTTAAGCTTACCCTTACCCTTACCCTTACTCTTACCCTTACCCTTACCCTTACCCTTACCCTTACCCTTACCCTTACCCTTACCCTTACCCTTACCCTTACCCTTACCCTTACCCTTGCTTTTACCCTTAGGCTTACCCTTACCTTTACCCTTACCCTAACCCTTACCCTTACCCTTACCCTTACCCTTACCCTTGCTTTTACCCTTAAGCTTACCCTTACCCTTACCCTTACCCCTACCCTTACCCTTGCTTTTACCCTTAAGCTTACCCTTACCCTTACCCTTACCCTTACCCTTACCCTTACCCTTACCCTAACCCTTACCCTTGCTTTTACCCTTAAGCTTACCCTTACCCTTACCCTTACCCTTACCCTTACCCTTACCCTTACCCTTACCCTTACCCTTACCCTTACCCTTACCCTTGCTTTTACCCTTAGGCTTACCCTTACCTTTACCCTTACCCTTACCCTTACCCTTACCCTTACCCTTACCCTTACCCTTACCCTTACCCTTACCCTTACCCTTACCCTTGCTTTTACCCTTAAGCTTACCCTTACCCTTACCCTTACCCTTACCCTTACCCTTACCCTTACCCTTACCCTTGCTTTTACCCTTAAGCTTACCCTTACCCTTACCCTTACCCTTACCCTTACCCTTACCCTTACCCTTACCCTTACCCTTACCCTTACCCTTACCCTTACCCTTACCCTTACCCTTGCTTTTACCCTTAAGCTTACCCTTACCCTTACCCTTACCCTTACCCTTACCCTTGCTTTTACCCTTAAGCTTACCCTTACCCTTACCCTTACCCTTACCCTTACCCTTACCCTTACCCTTACCCTTACCCTTACCCTTGCTTTTACCCTTAAGCTTACCCTTACCCTTACCCTTACCCTTAAGCTTACCCTTACCCTTACCCTTACCCTTACCCTTACCCTTACCCTTACCCTTACCCTTACCCTTACCCTTACCCTTGCTTTTACCCTTAAGCTTACCCTTACCCTTACCCTTACCATTACCCTTACCCTTGCCTTTACCCTTAAGCTTACCCTTACCCTTACCCTTACCCTTAAGCTTACCCTTACCCTTACCCTTACCCTTACCCTTACCCTTACCCTTACCCTTACCCTTACCCTTACCCTTACCCTTACCCTTACCCTTACCCTTGCTTTTACCCTTAAGCTTACCCTTACCCTTACCCTTACCCTTACCCTTAAGCTTACCCTTACCCTTACCCTTACCCTTACCCTTACCCTTAACCTCACCCTTGCTTTTACCCTTAAGCTTACCCTTACCCTTACCCTTACCCTTACCCTTAAGCTTACCCTTACCCTTACCCTTACCCTTACCCTTACCCTTGCTTTTACCCTTAAGCTTACCCTTACCCTTACCCTTACCCTTACCCTTAAGCTTACCCTTACCCTTACCCTTACCCTTACCCTTACCCTTACCCTTACCCTTACCCTTACCCTTGCTTTTACCCTTAAGCTTGCCCTTACCCTTACCCTTACCCTTACCCTTGCTTTTACCCTTAAGCTTACCCTTACCCTTACCCTTACCCTTACCCTTAAGCTTACCCTTACCCTTACCCTTACCCTTACCCTTACCCTTACCCTTACCCTTACCCTTACCCTTACCCTTACCCTTGCTTTTACCCTTAAGCTTACCCTTACCCTTACCCTTACCCTTACCCTTACCCTTACCCTTACCCTTACCCTTGCTTTTACCCTTAGGCTTACCCTTACCTTTACCCTTACCCTTACCCTTACCCTTACCCTTACCCTTACCCTTACCCTTGCTTTTACCCTTGAGCTTACCCTTACCCTTACCCTTACCCTTACCCTTACCCTTACCCTTACCCTTGCTTTTACCCTTAAGCTTACCCTTACCCTTACCCTTACCCTTACCCTTGCTTTTACCCTTAGGCTTACCCTTACCCTTACCCTTACCCTTACCCTTGCTTTTACCCTTAAGCTTACCCTTACCCTTACCCTTACCCTTACCCTTACACTTACCCTTACCCTTACCCTTACCCTTACCCTTACCCTTACCCTTACCCTTACCCTTACCCTTACCCTTACCCTTACCCTTACCCTTACCCTTACCCTTACCCTTACCCTTGCTTTTACCCTTAGGCTTACCCTTACCTTTACCCTTACCCTTACCCTTACCCTTACCCTTACCCTTACCCTTGATTTTACCCTTTTGCTTACCCTTACCCTTACCCTTACCCTTACCCTTACCCTTACCCTTACCCTTACCCTTACCCTTACCCTTACCCTTACCCTTACCCTTACCCTTGCTTTTACCCTTAAGCTTACCCTTACCCTTACCCTTACCCTTACCCTTACCCTTACCCTTACCCTCACCCTTGCTTTTACCCTTAAGCTTACCCTTACCCTTACACTTACCCTTACCCTTACCCTTGCTTTTACCCTTAAGCTTACCCTTACCCTTACCCTTACCCTTACCCTTACCCTTGCTTTTACCCTTAGGCTTACCCTTACCCTTACCCTTGCTTTTACCCTTAAGCTTACCCTTACCCTTACCCTTACCCTTACTCTTACCCTTACCCTTACCCTTACCCTTACCCTTACCCTTACCCTTGCTTTTACCCTTGGGCTTACCCTTACCTTTACCCTTACCCTTACCCTTACCCTTACCCTTACCCTTACCCTTACCCTTACCCTTACCCTTACCCTTACCCTTGCTTTTACCCTTAAGCTTACCCTTACCCTTACCCTTACCCTTACCCTTACCCTTACCCTTACCCTTACCCTTACCCTTACCCTTACCCTTGCTTTTACCCTTAAGCTCACCCTTACCCTTACCCTTACCCTTACCCTTACCCTTACCCTTACTCTTACCCTTACCCTTGCTTTTACCCTTAAGCTTACCCTTACCCTTACCCTTACCCTTACCCTTACCCTTAAGCTTACCCTTACCCTTACCCTTACCCTTACCCTTACCCTTACCCTTACCCTTGCTTTTACCCTTAAGCTTACCCTTACCCTTACCCTTACCCTTACCCTTACCCTTGCTTTTACCCTTAAGCTTACCCTTACCCTTACCCTTACCCTTACCCTTAAGCTTACCCTTACCCTTACCCTTACCCTTACCCTTACCCTTACCCTTACCCTTGCTTTTACCCTTAAGCTTACCCTTACCCTTACCCCTACCCTTACCCTTACCCTTACCCTTACCCTTACCCTTACCCTTACCCTTACCCTTGCTTTTACCCTTAGGCTTACCCTTACCTTTACCCTTACCATTACCCTTACCCTTACCCTTACCCTTACCCTTACCTTTACCCTTACCCTTGCTTTTACCCTTAAGCTTACCCTTACCCTTACCCTTACCCTTACCCTTACCCTTACCCTTACCCTTACCCTTACCCTTACCCTTACCCTTACCCTTACCCTTACCCTTACCCTTACCCTTACCCTTGCTTTTACCCTTAAGCTTACCCTTACCCTTACCCTTACCCTTACCCTTACCCTTACCCTTGCTTTTACCCTTAAGCTTACCCTTACCCTTACTCTTACCCCTACCCTTACCCTTACCCTTACCCTTACCCTTACCCTTACCCTTACCCTTGCTTTTACCCTTAGGCTTACCCTCAACTTTACCCTTACCCTTACCCTTACCCTTACCCTTACCCTTACCCTTACCCTTACCCTTACCCTTGCTTTTACCCTTAAGCTTACCCTTACCCTTACCCTTACCCTTACCCTTAGCCTTACCCTTACCCTTGCTTTTACCCTTAAGCTTACCCTTACCCTTACCCTTACCCTTACCCTTACCCTTGCTTTTACCCTTAGGCTTACCCTTACCCTTACCCTTACCCTTACCCTTACCCTTACCCTTACCCTTACCCTTACCCTTACCCTTACCCTTACCCTTACCCTTACCCTTACCCTTACCCTTACCCTTACCCTTACTTAGGGTAAGGGTAAGGGTAAGCTTAAGGGTAAAAGCAAGGGTAAGGGTAAGGGTAAGGGTAAGGGTAAGGGTAAGCTCAAGGGTAAAAGCAAGGGTAAGGGTAAGGGTAAGGGTAAGGGTAAGGGTAAGCTTAAGGGTAAGGGTAAGGGTAAGGGTAAGGGTGAGCTTAAGGGTAAAAGCAAGGGTAAGGTTAAGGGTAAGGGTAAGGGTAAGGGTAAGGGTAAGGGTAAGCTTAAGGGTAAGGGTAAGGGTAAGGGTAAGGGTAAGCTTAAGGGTAAAAGCAAGGGTAAGGGTAAGGGTAAGGGTAAGGGTAAGGGTAAGGGTAAGGGTAAGGGTAAGGGTAAGGGTAAGGGTAAGGGTAAGGGTAAGCTTAAGGGTAAGGGTAAGGGTAAGGGTTAGCTTAAGGGTAAAAGCAAGGGTAAGGGTAAGGGTAAGGGAAAGGGTAAGGGTAAGCTTAAGGGTAAAAGCAAGGGTAAGGGTAAGGGTAAGGGTAAGGATAAGGGTAAGGGTAAGGGTAAGGGTAAGGGTAAGGGTAAGGGTAAGGGTAAGGGTAAGCTTAAGGGTAAGGGTAAGGGTAAGGGTAAGCTTAAGGGTAAAAGCAAGGGTAAGGGTAAGGGTAAGGGTAAGGGTAAGGGTAAAGGTAAGGGTAAGCCTAAGGGTAAAAGCAAGGGTAAGGGTAAGGGTAAGGGTAAGGGTAAGGGTAAGGGTAAGGGTAAGGGTAAGGGTAAGGGTAAGGGTAAGCTTAAGGGTAAAAGCAAGGGTAAGGGTAAGGGTAAGGGTAAGGGTAAGGGTAAGGGTAAGGGTAAGGGTAAGGGTAAGGGTAAGGGTAAGGGTAAGCTTAAGGGTAAAAGCAAGGGTAAGGGTGAGGGTAAGGGTAAGGGTAAGGGTAAGGGTAAGGGTAAGGGTAAGGGTAAGCTTAAGGGTAAAAGCAAGGGTAAGGGTAAGGGTAAGGGTAAGCCTAAGGGTAAAAGCAAGGGTAAGGGTAAGGGTAAGGGTAAGGGTAAGGGTAAGCTTAAGGGTAAAAGCAAGGGTAAGGGTAAGGGTAAGGGTAAGGGTAAGGGTCAGGGTAAGGGTAAGGGTAAGCTTTAGGGTAAAAGCAAGGGTAAGGGTAAGGGTAAGGGTAAGGGTAAGGGTAAGGGTAAGGGTAAGGGTAAGGGTAAGGGTAAAGGTAAGGGTAAGCCTAAGGGTCAAAGCAAGGGTAAGGGTAAGGGTAAGGGTAAGGGTAAGGGTAAGCTTAAGGGTAAGGGTAAGGGTAAGGGTAAGCCTAAGGGTAAAAGCAAGGGTAAGTGTAAGGGTAAGGGTAAGGGTAAGGGTAAGCTTGAGGGTAAAAGCAAGGGTAAGGGTAAGGGGTAAGGGTAAGAGTAAGGGTAAGGGTAAGCTTAAGGGTAAAAGCAAGGGTAAGGGTAAGGGTAAGGGTAAGGGTAAGGGTAAGGGTAAGGGTAAGGGTAAGGCTAAAGGTAAGGGTAAGCCTAAGGGTAAAAGCAAGGGTAAGGGTAAGGGTAAGGGTAAGGGTAAGGGTAAGGGTAAGGGTAAGGGTAAGGGTAAAGGTAAGGGAAAGGGTAAGCTTAAGGGTAAAAGCAAGGGTAAGGGTAAGGGTAAGGGTAAGGGTAAGAGTAAGGGTAAGGGTAAGGGTAAGCTTAAGGGTAAAAGCAAGGGTAAGGGTAAGGGTAAGGGTAAGGGTAAGGGTAAGGGTAAGGGTAAGGGTAAGGGTAAGGGTAAGCTTAAGGGTAAAAGCAAGGGTAAGGATAAGGGTAAGGGTAAGGGTAAGGGTAAGGGTAAGGGTAAGGGTAAGGGTAAGGGTAAGGGTAAGCTTAAGGGTAAAAGCAAGGGTAAGGGTAAGGGTAAGGGTAAGGGTAAGGGTAAGGGTAATGGTAAGGGTAAAGGTAAGGGTAAGCCTAAGGGTAAAAGCAAGGGTAAGGGTAAGGGTAAGGGTAAGGGTAAGGGTAAGGTTAAGGGTAAGGGTTAGGGTAAGGGTAAGGGTAAGGGTAAGGGTAAGGGTAAGCTTAAGGGTAAAAGCAAGGGTAAGGGTAAGGGTAAGGGTAAGGGTAAGGGTAAGGGTAAGGGTAAGGGTAAGGGTAAGCTTAAGGGTAAGGGTAAGGGTAAGGGTAAGGGTAAGGGTAAGCTTAAGGGTAAAAGCAAGGGTAAGGGTAAGGGTAAGGGTAAGGGTAAGGGTAAGGGTAAGGGTAAGCTTAAGGGTAAAAGCAAGGGTAAGGGTAAGGGTAAGGGTAAGGGTAAGGGTAAGGGTAAGGGTAAGCTTAAGCGTAAGGGTAAGGGTAAGGGTAAGGGTAAGCTTAAGGGTAAAAGCAAGGGTAAGGGTCAGGGTAAGGGTAAGTGTAAGGGTAAGGGTAAGGGTAAGGGTAAGGGTAAGGGTGAGCTTAAGGGTAAAAGCAAGGGAAAGGTTAAGGTTAAGGGTAATGGTAAGGGTAAGGGTAAGGGTAAGGGTTAGCTTAAGGGTAAAAGCAAGGGTAAGGGTAAGGGTAAGGGTAAGGGTAAGGGTAAGGGTAAGGGTAAGGGTAAGGGTAAGGGTAAAGGTAAGGGTAAGCCTAAGGGTAAAAGCAAGGGTAAGAGTAAGGGTAAGGGTAAGGGTAAGAGTAAGGGTAAGGGTAAGGGTAAGGGTAAGGGTAAGCTTAAGGGTAAAAGCAAGGGTGAGGGTAAGGGTAAGGGTAAGGGTAAGCCTAAGGGTAAAAGCAAGGGTAAGGGTAAGGGTAAGGGTAAGGGTAAGGGTAAGCTTAAGGGTAAAAGCAAGGGTAAGGGTAAGGGTAAGGGTAAGGGTAAGGGTAAGGGTAAGCTTAAGGGTAAAAGCAAGGGTGAGGGTAAGGGTAAGGGTAAGGGTAAGGGTAAGGGTAAGGGTAAGGGTAAGGGTAAGCTTAAGGGTAAAAGCAAGGGTAAGGGTAAGGGTAAGGGTAAGGGTAAGGGTAAGGGTAAGGGTAAGGGTAAGGGTAAGGGTAAGGGTAAGGGTAAGCTTAAGGGTAAAAGCAAGGGTAAGGGTAAGGGTAAGGGTAAGGGTAAGGGTAAAGGTAAGGGTAAGCCTAAGGGTAAAAGCAAGGGTAAGGGTAAGGGTAAGGGTAAGGGTAAGGGTAAGGGTTAGGGTAAGGGAAAGGGTAAGGGTAAGGGTAAGGGTAAGGGTAAGGGTAAGGGTAAGGGTGAGGGTAAGGGTAAGGGTAAGGGTAAGGGTAAGCTTAAGGGTAAAAGCAAGGGTAAGGGTAAGGGAAAGGGTAAGGGTAAGCCTAAGGGTAAAAGCAAGGGTAAGGGTAAGGGTAAGGGTAAGGGTAAGGGTAAGCTTAAGGGTAAAAGCAAGAGTAAGGGTAAGGGTAAGGGTAAGGGTAAGGGTAAGGGTAAGCTTAAGGGTAAAAGCAAGGGTAAGGGTAAAGGTAAGGGTAAGGGTAAGGGTAAGGGTAAGGGTAAGGGTAAGGGTAATGGTAAAGGTAAGGGTAAGCCTAAGGGTAAAAGCAAGGGTAAGGGTAAGGGTAAGGGTAAGGGTAAGGGTAAGGTTAAGGGTAAGGGTAAGGGTAAGCTTAAGGGTAAAAGCAAGGGTAAGGGTAAGGGTAAGGGTAAGGGTAAGGGTAAGATTAAGGGTAAGGGTAAGGGTAAGGGTAAGCTTAAGGGTAAGGGTAAGGGTAAGGGTAAGGGTAAGCTTAAGGTTAAAAGCAAGGGTAAGGGTAAGGGTAAGGGTAAGGGTAAGCTTAAGGGTAAAAGCAAGGGTAAGGGTAAGGGTAAGGGTAAGGGTAAGGGTAAGGGTAAGGGTAAGGGTAAGGGTAAGGGTAAGGGTAAGGGTAAGGGTAAGGGTAAGCTTAAGGGTAAGGGTAAGGGTAAGGGTAAGGGTAAGCTTAAGGGTAAAAGCAAGGGTAAGGGTAAGGGTAAGGGTAAGGGTAAGGGTAAGGGTAAGCTTAAGGGTAAGGGTAAGGGTAAGGGTAAGCTTAAGGGTAAAAGCAAGGGTAAGTGTTAGGGTGAGGGTAAGGGTAAGGGTAAGGGTAAGGGTAAGCTTAAGGGTAAGGGTAAGGGTAAGGGTAAGGGTAAGCTTAAGGGTAAAAGCAAGGGTAAGGGTAAGGGTAAGGGTAAGGGTAAGGGTAAGGGTAAGGGTAAGGGTAAGGGTATGGGTAAGGGTAAGGGTAAGGGTAAGGGTAAGGGTAAGGGTAAGGGTAAGGGTAAGGGTAAGGGAAAGCTTAAGGGTAAGGGTAAGGGTAAGGGTAAGGGTAAGCTTAAGGGTAAAAGCAAGGGTAAGGGTAAGGGTAAGGGTAAGGGTAAGGGTAAGGGTAAGCTTAAGGGTAAAAGCAAGGGTAAGGGTAAGGTTAGGGGTAAGGGTAAGGGTAAGGGTAAGGGTAAGGGTTAGGGTAAGGGTAAAGGTAAGGGTAAGCTTAAGGGTAAGGGTAAGGGTAAGGGTAAGGGTAAGCTTAAGGGTAAAAGCAAGGGTAAGGGTAAGGGTAAGGGTAAGGGTAAGGGTAAAGGTAAGGGTAAGCCTAAGGGTAAAAGCAAGGATAAGGGTAAGGGTAAGGGTAAGGGTAAGGGTAAGGGTAAGGGTAAGGGTAAGGGTAAGGGTAAGGGTAAGGGTAAGGGTAAGCTTAAGGGTAAAAGCAAGGGTAAGGGTAAGGGTAAGGGTAAGGGTAAGGGTAAGGGTAAGGGTAAGGGTAAGGGTAAGGGTAAGCTTAAGGGTAAAAGCAAGGGTGAGGGTAAGGGTAAGGGTAAGGGTAAGGGTAAGGGTAAGGGTAAGCTTAAGGGTAAAAGCAAGGGTAAGGGTAAGGGTAAGGGTAAGGGTAAGGGTTAGGGTAAGGGTAAAGGTAAGGGTAAGCCTAAGGGTAAAAGCAAGGGTAAGGGTAAGGGTAAGGGTAAGGGTAAGGGTAAGGGTAAGGGTAAGGGTAAGGGTAAGGGTAAGGGTAAGGGTAAGGGTAAGGGTAAGGGTAAGGGTAAGAGTAAGGGTAAGGGTAAGGGTAAGCTTAAGGGTAAAAGCAAGGGTAAGGGTAAGGGTAAGGGTAAGGGTAAGGGTAAGGGTAAGCCTAAGGGTAAAAGCAAGGGTAAGGGTAAGGGTAAGGGTAAGGGTAAGGGTAAGCTTAAGGGTAAAAGCAAGGGTAAGGGTAAGGGTAAGGGTAAGGGTAAGGGTAAGGGTAAGGGTAAGGGTAAGGGTAAGCTTAAGGGTAAAAGCAAGCGTAAGGGTAAGGGTAAGGGTAAGGGTAAGGGTAAAGGTAAGGGTAAGCCTAAGGGTAAAAGCAAGGGTAAGGGTAAGGGTAAGGGTAAGGGTAAGGGTTAGGGTAAGGGTAAGGGTAAGGGTAAGGGTAAGGGTAAGGGTAAGGGTAAGGGTAAGGGTAAGGGTAAGGGTAAGGGTAAGGGTAAGGGTAAGCTTAAGGGTAAAAGCAAGGGTAAGGGTAAGGGAAAGGGTAAGGGTAAGCCTAAGGGTAAAAGCAAGGGTAAGGGTAAGGGTAAGGGTAAGGGTAAGGGTAAGCTTAAGGGTAAAAGCAAGAGTAAGGGTAAGGGTAAGGGTAAGGGTAAGGGTAAGCTTAAGGGTAAAAGCAAGGGTAAGGGTAAAGGTAAGGGTAAGGGTAAGGGTAAGGGTAAGGGTAAGGGTAAGGGTAAGGGTAAGGGTAAGGGTAAAGGTAAGGGTAAGCCTAAGGGTAAAAGCAAGGGTAAGGGTAAGGGTAAGGGTAAGGGTAAGGGTAAGGTTAAGGGTAAGGGTAAGGGTAAGCTTAAGGGTAAAAGCAAGGGTAAGGGTAAGGGTAAGGGTAAGGGTAAGGGTAAGGGTAAGGGTAAGGGTAGAGGTAAGCTTAAGGGTAAGGGTAAGGGTAAGGGTAAGGGTAAGCTTAAGGGTAAAAGCAAGGGTAAGGGTAAGGGTAAGGGTTAGGGTAAGCTTAAGGGTAAAAGCAAGGGTAAGGGTAAGGGTAAGGGTAAGGGTAAGGGTAAGGGTAAGGGTAAGGGTAAGGGTAAGGGTAAGGGTAAGGGTAAGGGTAAGGGTAAGGGTAAGGGTAAGCTTAAGGGTAAGGGTAAGGGTAAGGGTAAGGGTAAGCTTAAGGGTAAAAGCAAGGGTAAGGGTAAGGGTAAGGGTAAGGGTAAGGGTAAGGGTAAGCTTAAGGGTAAGGGTAAGGGTAAGGGTAAGCTTAAGGGTAAAAGCAAGGGTAAGGGTAAGGGTGAGGGTAAGGGTAAGGGTAAGGGTAAGGGTAAGCTTAAGGGTAAGGGTAAGGGTAAGGGTAAGGGTAAGCTTAAGGGTAAAAGCAAGGGTAAGGGTAAGGGTAAGGGTAAGGGTGAGGGTAAGGGTAAGGGTAAGGGTAAGGGTAAGGGTAAGGGTAAGGGTAAGGGTAAGGGTAAGGGTAAGGGTAAGGGAAAGCTTAAGGGTAAGGGTAAGGGTAAGGGTAAGGGTAAGCTTAAGGGTAAAAGCAAGGGTAAGGGTAAGGGTAAGGGTAAGGGTAAGGGTAAGGGTAAGCCTAAGGGTAAGAGCAAGGGTAAGGGTAAGGGTAAGGGTAAGGGTAAGGGTAAGGGTAAGGGTAAGGGTAAGGGTAAGGGTAAGGGTAAGGGTAAGGGTAAGGGTAAGCTTAAGGGTAAGGGTAAGGGTAAGGGTAAGGGTAAGCTTAAGGGTAAAAGCAAGGGTAAGGGTAAGGGTAAGGGTAAGGGTAAGGGTAAAGGTAAGGGTAAGCCTAAGGGTAAAAGCAAGGATAAGGGTAAGGGTAAGGGTAAGGGTAAGGGTAAGGGTAAGGGTAAGGGTAAGGGTAAGGGTAAGGGTAAGGGTAAGGGTAAGGGTAAGGGTAAGGGTAAGGGTAAGGGTAAGGGTAAGGGTAAGGGTAAGGGTAAGGGTAAGCTTAAGGGTAAAAGCAAGGGTAAGGGTAAGGGTAAGGGTAAGGGTAAGGGTAAGGGTGAGGGTAAGGGTAAGGGTAAGGGTAAGCTTAAGGGTAAAAGCAAGGGTAAGGGTAAGGGTAAGGGTAAGGGTAAGGGTTAGGGTAAGGGTAAAGGTAAGGGTAAGCCTAAGGGTAAAAGCAAGGGTAAGGGTAAGGGTAAGGGTAAGGGTAAGGGTAAGGGTAAGGGTAAGGGTAAGGGTAAGGGTAAGGGTAAGGGTAAGGGTAAGGGTAAGGGTAAGGGTAAGGGTAAGGGTAAGGGTAAGAGTAAGGGTAAGGGTAAGGGTAAGCTTAAGGGTAAAAGCAAGGGTAAGGGTAAGGGTAAGGGTAAGCCTAAGGGTAAAAGCAAGGGTAAGGGTAAGGGTAAGGGTAAGGGTAAGGGTAAGCTTAAGGGTAAAAGCAAGGTTAAGGGTAAGGGTAAGGGTAAGGGTAAGGGTAAGGGTAAGCTTAAGGGTAAAAGCAAGGGTAAGGGAAAGGGTAAGGGTAAGGGTAAGGGTAAGGGTAAGGGTAAAGGTAAGGGTAAGCCTAAGGGTAAAAGCAAGGGTAAGGGTAAGGGTAAGGGTAAGGGTAAGGGTAAGGGTAAGCTTAAGGGTAAAAGCAAGGGTAAGGGTAAGGGTAAGGGTAAGGGTAAGGGTAAGGGTAAGGGTGAGGGTAAGGGTAAGCTTAAGGGTGAAAGCAAGGGTAAGGGTAAGGGTAAGGGTAAGGTTAAGGGTAAGGGTAAGGGTAAGGGTAAGGGTAAGGGTAAAGGTAAGGGTAAGGGTAAGGGTAAGGGTAAGGGTAAGGGTAAGGGTAAGCTTAAGGGTAAAAGCAAGGGTAAGGGTTAGGGTAAGGGTAAGGGTAAGGGTAAGGGTAAGGGTAAGCTTAAGGGTAAAAGCAAGGGTAAGGGTAAGGGTAAGGGTAAGGGTAAGGGTAAGGGTAAGGGTAAGGGTAAGGGTAAGGGTAAGGGTAAGGGTAAGGGTAAGGGTAAGGGTAAGGGTAAGGGTAAGGGTAAGCTTAAGGGTAAAAGCAAGGGTAAGGGTAAGGGTAAAGGTAAGGGTAAGGGTAAGGGTAAGGGTAAGCTTAAGGGTAAAAGCAAGGGTAAGGGTAAGGGTAAGGGTAAGGGTAAGGGTTAGGGTAAGGGTAAAGGTAAGGGTAAGCCTAAGGGTAAAAGCAAGGGTAAGGGTAAGGGTAAGGGTAAGGGTAAGGGTAAGGGTAAGGGTAAGGGTAAGGGTAAGGGTAAGAGTAAGGGTAAGGGTAAGGGTAAGGGTAAGGGTAAGCCTAAGGGTAAAAGCAAGGGTAAGGGTAAGGGTAAGGGTAAGGGTAAGGGTAAGCTTAAGGGTAAAAGCAAGGGTAAGGGTAAGGGTAAGGGTAAGGGTAAGGGTAAGGGTAAGCTTAAGGGTAAAAGCAAGGGTAAGGGTAAGGGTAAGGGTAAGGGTAAGGGTAAGGGTAAGGGTAAGGGTAAGGGTAAGGGTAAGGGTAAGGGTAAAGGTAAGGGTAAGCCTAAGGGTAAAAGCAAGCGTAAGGGTAAGGGTAAGGGTAAGGGTAAGGGTAAGCTTAAGGGTAAAAGCAAGGGTAAGGGTAAGGGTAAGGGTAAGGGTAAGGGTAAGGGTAAGGGTAAGGGTAAGGGTAAGGGTAAGGGTAAGGGTAAGCTTAAGGGTATAAGCAAGGGTAAGGGTAAGGGTAAGGGTGAGGGTAAGGGTAAGTGTAAAGGTAAGGGTAAGCCTAAGGGTAAAAGCAAGGGTAAGGGTAAGGGTAAGGGTAAGGGTAAGGGTAAGGGTAAGGGTAAGGGTAAGGGTAAGGGTAAGGGTAAGGGTAAGGGTAAGGGTAAGGGTAAGGGTAAGCTTAAGGGTATAAGCAAGGGTAAGGGTAAGGGTAAGGGTGAGGGTAAGGGTAAGGGTAAGGGTAAGGGTAAGGGTAAGCTTAAGGGTAAAAGCAAGGGTAAGGGTAAGGGTAAGGGTAAGGGTAAGGGTAAGGGTAAGGGTAAGGGTAAGCTTAAGGGTAAAAGCAAGGGTAAGGGTAAGGGTAAGGGTAAGGGTAAGGGTAAGGGTAAGGGTAAGGGTAAGGGTAAGGGTAAGGGTAAGGGTAAAGGTAAGGGTAAGCCTAAGGGTAAAAGCAAGGGTAAGGGTAAGGGTAAGGGTAAGGGTAAGGGTAAGGGTAAGGGTAAGGGTAAGGGTAAGGGTAAGGGTAAGGGTAAGGGTAGGTGTAAGGGTAAGCTTAAGGGTAAAAGCAAGGGTAAGGGTAAGAGTAAGGGTAAGGGTAAGCCTAAGGGTAAAAGCAAGGGTAAGGGTAAGGGTAAGGGTAAGGGTAAGGGTAAGCTTAAGGGTAAAAGCAAGGGTAAGGGTAAGGGTAAGGGTAAGGGTAAGGGTAAGGGTAAGCTTAAGGGTAAAAGCAAGGGTAAGGGTAAGGGTAAGGGTAAGGGTAAGGGTAAGGGTAAAGGTAAGGGTAAGCCTAAGGGTAAAAGCAAGGGTAAGGGTAAGGGTAAGGGTAAGGGTAAGGGTAAGGGTAAGGGTAAGGGTAAGGGTAAGGGTAAGGGTAAGGGTAAGGGTAAGGGTAAGGGTAAGGGTAAGGGTAAGGGTAAGGGTAAGGGTAAGCTTAAGGGTGAAAGCAAGGGTAAGGGTAAGGGTAAGGGTAAGGGTAAGGGTAAGGGTAAGGGTAAGGGTAAGGGTAAGGGTAAGGGTAAGGGTAAGGGTAAGCTTAAGGGTAAAAGCAAGGGTAAGGGTAAGGATAAGGGTGAGGGTAAGGGTAAGGGTAAGGGTAAGGGTAAGCTTAAGGGTAAAAGAAGGGTAAGGGTAAGGGTAAGGGTAAGGGTAAGCTTAAGGGTAAAAGCAAGGGTAAGGGTAAGGGTAAGGGTAAGGGTAAGGGTAAGGGTAAGGGTAAGGGTAAAAGTAAGGGTAAGCCTAAGGGTAAAAGCAAGGGTAAGGGTAAGGGTAAGGGTAAGGGTAAGGGTAAGGGTAAGGGTAAGGGTAAGGGTAAGGGTAAGGGTAAGGGTAAGGGTAAGGGTAAGGGTAAGGGTAAGGGTAAGCTTAAGGGTAAAAGCAAGGGTGAGGGTAAGTGTAAGGGTAAGGGTAAGGGTAAGGGTAAGGGTAAGGGTAAGGGTAAGCCTAAGGGTAAAAGCAAGGGTAAGGGTAAGGGTAAGGGTAAGGGTAAGGGTAAGGGTAAGGGTAAGGGTAAGGGTAAGCTTAAGGGTAAAAGCAAGGGTAAGGGTAAGGGTAAGGGTAAGGGTAAGGGTAAGGGTGAGGGTAAGGGTAAGGGTAAGGGTAAGGGTAAGGGTAAGGGTAAGGGTAAGGGTAAGGGTAAGCTTAAGGGTAAAAGCAAGGGTAAGGGTTAGGGTAAGGGTAAGGGTAAGGGTAAGGGTAAGGGTAAGGGTAAGGGTAAGCTTAAGGGTAAAAGCAAGGGTAAGGGTAAGGGTAAGGGTAAGGGTAAGGGTAAGGGTAAGGGTAAGGGTAAGGGTAAGGGTAAGGGTAAGGGTAAGGGTAAGGGTAAGGGTAAGCTTAAGGGTAAAAGCAAGGGTAAGGGTAAGGGTAAGGGTAAGGGTAAGGGTAAGGGTAAGCTTAAGGGTAAAAGCAAGGGTAAGGGTAAGGGTAAGGGTGAGGGTAAGGGTTAGGGTAAGGGTAAAGGTAAGGGTAAGCCTAAGGGTAAAAGCAAGGGTAAGGGTAAGGGTAAGGGTAAGGGTAAGGGTAAGGGTAAGGGTAAGGGTAAGGGTAAGGGTAAGAGTAAGGGTGAGGGTAAGGGTAAGCTTAAGGGTAAAAGCAAGGGTAAGGGTAAGGGTAAGGGTAAGCCTAAGGGAAAAAGCAAGGGTAAGGGTAAGGGTAAGGGTAAGGGTAAGGGTAAGCTTAAGGGTAAAAGCAAGGGAAAGGGTAAGGGTAAGGGTAAGGTTAAGGGTAAGGGTAAGGGTAAGCTTAAGGGTAAAAGCAAGGGTAAGGGTAAGGGTAAGGGTAAGGGTAAGGGTAAGGGTAAGGGTAAGGGTAAGGGTAAGGGTAAGGGTAAGGGTAAAGGTAAGGGTAAGCCTAAGGGTAAAAGCAAGGGTAAGGGTAAGGGTAAGGGTAAGGGTAAGGGTAAGGGTTAGCTTAAGGGTAAAAGCAAGGGTAAGGGTAAGGGTAAGGGTAAGGGTAAGGGTAAGGGTAAGGGTAAGGGTAAGGGTAAGGGTAAGCTTAAGGGTGAAAGCAAGGGTAAGGGTAAGGGTAAGGGTAAGGGTAAGGGTAAGGGTAAGGGTAAGGGTAAGGGTAAGGGTAAGGGTAAGGGTAAGGGTAAGGGTAAGGGTAAGGGTAAGGGTAAGCTAAAGGGTAAAAGCAAGGGTAAGGGTTAGGGTAAGGGTAAGGGTAAGGGTAAGGGTAAGGGTAAGCTTAAGGGTAAAAGCAAGGGTAAGGGTAAGGGTAAGGGTAAGGGTGAGGGTAAGGGTAAGGGTAAGGGTAAGGGTAAGTGTAAAGGTAAGGGTAAGCCTAAGGGTAAAAGCAAGGGTAAGGGTAAGGGTAAGGGTAAGGGTAAGGGTAAGGGTAAGCTTAAGGGTATAAGCAAGGGTAAGGGTAAGGGTAAGGGTGAGGGTAAGGGTAAGGGTAAGGGTAAGGGTAAGGGTAAGCTTAAGGGTAAAAGCAAGGGTAAGGGTAAGGGTAAGGGTAAGGGTAAGGGTAAGGGTGAGGGTAAGCTTAAGGGTAAAAGCAAGGGTGAGGGTAAGGGTAAGGGTAAGGGTAAGGGTAAGGGTAAGGGTAAGGGTAAGGGTAAGGGTAAGGGTAAGGGTAAGGGTAAGGGTAAGGGTAAAGGTAAGGGTAAGCCTAAGGGTAAAAGCAAGGGTAAGGGTAAGGGTAAGGGTAAGGGTAAGGGTAAGGGTAAGGGTAAGGGTAAGGGTAAGGGTAAGGGTAAGGGTAAGGGTAAGGGTAAGGGTAAGTGTAAGGGTAAGCTTAAGGGTAAAAGCAAGGGTAAGGGTAAGAGTAAGGGTAAGGGTAAGCCTAAGGGTAAAAGCAAGGGTAAGGGTAAGGGTAAGGGTAAGGGTAAGGGTAAGGGTAAGGGTAAGCTTAAGGGTAAAAGCAAGGGTAAGGGTAAGGGTAAGGGTAAGGGTAAGGGTAAGGGTAAGCTTAAGGGTAAAAGCAAGGGTAAGGGTAAGGGTAAGGGTAAGGGTAAGGGTAAGGGTAAAGGTAAGGGTAAGCCTAAGGGTAAAAGCAAGGGTAAGGGTAAGGGTAAGGGTAAGGGTAAGGGTAAGGGTAAGGGTAAGGGTAAGGGTAAGGGTAAGGGTAAGGGTAAGGGTAAGGGTAAGGGTAAGGGTAAGCTTAAGGGTAAAAGCAAGGGTAAGGGTAAGGGTAAGGGTAAGGGTAAGGGTAAGGGTAAGCTTAAGGGTAAAAGCAAGGGTAAGGGTAAGGATAAGGGTAAGGGTAAGGGTAAGGGTAAGGGTAAGGGTAAGCTTAAGGGTAAAAGCAAGGGTAAGGGTAAGTGTAAGGGTAAGGGTAAGCTTAAGGGTAAAAGCAAGGGTAAGTGTAAGGGTAAGGGTAAGGGTAAGGGTAAGGGTAAGGGTAAAGGTAAGGGTAAGCCTAAGGGTAAAAGCAAGGGTAAGGGTAAGGGTAAGGGTAAGGGTAAGGGTAAGGGTAAGGGTAAGGGTAAGGGTAAGGGTAAGGGTAAGGGTAAGGGTAAGGGTAAGGGTAAGGGTAAGGGTAAGGGTAAGGGTAAGCTTAAGGGTAAAAGCAAGGGTGAGGGTAAGGGTAAGGGTAAGGGTAAGGGTAAGGGTAAGGGTAAGGGTAAGGGTAAGGGTAAGGGTAAGGGTAAGGGTAAGGGTAAGGGTAAGGGTAAGGGTAAGGGTAAGGGTAAGGGTAAGGGTAAGGGTAAGGGTAAGGGTAAGGGTAAGGGTAAGGGTAAGGGTAAGGGTAAGCCTAAGGGTAAAAGCAAGGGTTAGGGTAAGGGTAAGGGTAAGGGTAAGCTTAAGGGTAAAAGCAAGGGTAAGGGTAAGGGTGAGGGTAAGGGTAAGGGTAAGGGTAAGCTTAAGGGTAAAAGCAAGGGTAAGGGTAAGGGTAAGGGTAAGGGTAAGGGTAAGGGTGAGGGTAAAAGTAAGGGTAAACCTAAGGGTAAAAGCAAGGGTATGGGTAAGGGTAAGGGTAAGGGTAAGGGTAAGGGTAAGGGTAAGGGTAAGGGTAAGGGTAAGGGTAAGGGTAAGGGTAAGCTTAAGGGTAAAAGCAAGGGTAAGGGTAAGGGTAAGGGTAAGGGTAAGGGTAAGGGTAAGGGTAAGGGTAAGGGTAAGGGTAAGGGTAAGGGTAAGGGTAAGGGTAAGCTTAAGGGTAAAAGCAAGGGTAAGGGTAAGGGTAAGGGTAAGGGTAAGGGTAAGGGTAAGGGTAAGGGTAAGCCTAAGGGTAAAAGCAAGGGTAAGGGTAAGGGTAAAAGCAAGGGTAAGGGTAAGGGTAAGGGTAAGGGTAAGGGTAAGGGTAAGGGTAAGGGTAAGGGTAAGGGTAAGGGTAAGGGTAAGGGTAAGGGTAAGGGTAAGGGTAAGGGTAAGGGTAAGGGTAAGGGTAAGGGTAAGGGTAAGCTTAAGGGTAAAAGCAAGGGTAAGGGTAAGGGTAAGGGTAAGGGTAAGGGTAAGTGTAAGCTTAAGGGTAAAAGCAAGGGTGAGGGTAAGGGTAAGGGTAAAGGTAAGGGTAAGCCTTAGGGTAAAAGCAAGGGTAAGGGTAAGGGTAAGGGTAAGGGTAAGGGTAAGGGTAAGGGTAAGGGTAAGGGTAAGCTTAAGGGTAAAAGCAAGGGTAAGGGTAAGGGTAAGGGTAAGGGTAAGGGTAAGGGTAAGGGTAAGCTTAAGGGTAAAAGCAAGGGTAAGGGTAAGGGTAAGTGTAAGGGTAAGGGTAAGGGTAAGGGTAAGGGTAAGGGTAAGGGTAAGGGTAAGGGTAAGGGTAAGGGTAAAGGTTAGGGTAAGCCTAAGGGTAAAAGCAAGGGTAAGGGTAAAGGTAAGGGTAAGGGTAAGGGTAAGGGTAAGGGTAAGGGTAAGGGTAAGGGTAAGGGTAAGGGTAAGCTTGAGGGTAAAAGCAAGGGTAAGGGTAAGGGTAAGGGTAAGGGTAAGCCTAAGGGTAAAACAAGGGTAAGGGTAAGGGTAAGGGTAAGGGTAAGGGTAAGCTTAAGGGTAAAAGCAAGGGTAAGGGTAAGGGTAAGGGTGAGGGTAAGGGTAAGCTTAAGGGTTAAAGCAAGGGTAAGGGTAAGGGTAAGGGTAAGGGTAAGGGTAAGGGTAAGGGTAAAGGTAAGGGTAAGCCTAAGGGTAAAAGCAAGGGTAAGGGTAAGGGTAAGGGTAAGGGTAAGGGTAAGGGTAAGGGTAAGGGTAAGGGTAAGGGTAAGGGTAAGGGTAAGGGTAAGGGTAAGGGTAAGGGTAAGGGTAAGGGTAAGCTTAAGGGTAAAAGCAAGGGTAAGGGTAAGGGTAAGGGTAAGGGTAAGGGTAAGGGTAAGGGTAAGGGTAAGGGTAAGGGTAAGGGTAAGCTTAAGGGTAAAAGCAAGGGTAAGGGTAAGGGTAAGGGTGAGGGTAAGGGTAAGGGTAAGGGTAAGGGTAAGCTTAAGGGTAAAAGCAAGGGTAAGGGTAAGGGTAAGGGTAAGGGTAAGGGTAAGGGTAAGGGTAAGGGTAAGCTTAAGCGTAAAAGCAAGGGTAAGGGTAAGGGTAAGGGTAAGGGTAAGGGTAAGGGTAAGGGTAAGGGTAAAGGTAAGGGTAAGCCTAAGGGTAAAAGCAAGGGTAAGGGTAAGGGTTAGGGTAAGGGTAAGGGTAAGGGTAAGGGTAAGGGTAAGGGTAAGGGTAAGGGTAAGGGTAAGTGTAAGGGTAAGGGTAAGGGTAAGCTTAAGGGTAAAAGCAAGGGTAAGGGTAAGGGTAAGGGTAAGGGTAAGGGTAAGGGTAAGGGTAAGGGTAAGGGTAAGGGTAAGCTTAAGGGTAAGGGTAAGGGTAAGGGTAAAGGTAAGGGTAAGTCTAAGGGTAAAAGCAAGGGTAAGGGTAAGGGTTAGGGTAAGGGTAAGGGTAAGGGTAAGGGTAAGGGTAAGGGTAAGGGTAAGGGTAAGGGTAAGGGTAAGTGTAAGGGTAAGGGTAAGGGTAAGCTTAAGGGTAAAGGCAAGGGTAAGGGTAAGGGTAAGGGTAAGGGTAAGGGTAGGGGGTAAGGGTAAGGGTAAGCTTAAGGGTAAGGGTAAGGGTAAGGGTAAGGGTAAGCCTAAGGGTAAAAGCAAGGGTAAGGGTAAGGGTAAGGGTAAGGGTAAGGGTAAGCTTAAGGGTAAAAGCAAGGGTAAGGGTAAGGGTGAGGGTAAGGGTAAGGGTAAGGGTAAGCTTAAGGGTAAAAGCAAGGGTAAGGGTAAGGGTAAGGGTAAGGGTAAGGGTAAAGGTAAGGGTAAGCCTAAGGGTAAAAGCAAGGGTAAGGGTAAGGGTAAGGGTAAGGGTAAGGGTAAGGGTAAGGGTAAGGGTAAGGGTAAGGGTAAGGGTAAGGGTAAGAGTAAGGGTAAGGGTAAGGGTAAGGGTAAGCTTAAGGGTAAAAGCAAGGGTAAGGGTAAGGGTAAGGGTAAGGGTAAGGGTAAGGGTAAGGGTAAGCTTAAGGGTAGAAGCAAGGGTAAGGGTAAGGGTAAGGGTAAGGGTAAGGGTAAGGGTCAGGGTAAGGGTAAGGGTAAGGGTAAGGGTAAGGGTAAGCTTTAGGGTAAAAGCAAGGGTAAGGGTAAGGGTAAGGGTAAGGGTAAGGGTAAGGGTAAGCTTAAGGGTAAAAGCAAGGGTAAGGGTAAGGGTAAGGGTAAGGGTAAGGGTAAGGGTAAGGGTAAGGGTAAGGGTAAGGGTAAAGGTAAGGGTAAGCCTAAGGGTAAATGCAAGGGTGAGGGTAAGGGTAAGGGTAAGGGTAAGGGTAAGTGTAAGGGTAAGGGTAAGGGTAAGGGTAAGGGTAAGCTTAAGGGTAAAAGCAAGGGTAAGGGTAAGGGTAAGGGTAAGGATAAGGGTAAGGGTAAGGGTAAGGGTAAGGTTAAGCTTAAGGGTAAGGAAAAGGGTAAGGGTAAGGGTAAGCTTAAGGGTAAAAGCAAGGGTAAGGGTAAGGGTAAGGGTAAGGGTAAGGGTAAGCTTAAGGGTAAAAGCAAGGGTAAGGGTAAGGGTAAGGGTGAGGGTAAGGGTAAGGGTAAGGGTAAGGGTAAGGGTAAGCTTAAGGGTAAAAGCAAGGGTAAGGGTAAGGGTAAGGGTAAGGGTAAAGGTAAGGGTAAGCCTAAGGGTAAAAGCAAGGGTAAGGGTAAGGGTAAGGGTAAAGGTAAGGGTAAGGGTAAGGGTAAGGGTAAGGGAAAGGGTAAGTGAGTAAGCTTACCCTTACCCTTACCCTTGCTTTTACCCTTAGGCTTACCCTTACCCTTACCCTTACCCTTGCTTTTACCCTTAAGCTTACCCTTACCCTTACCCTTACCCTTACCCTTACCCTTACCCTTACCCTTACCCTTACCCTTACCCTTACCCTTACCCTTACCCTTGCCCTTACACTTGCTTTTACCCTTAGGCTTACCCTTACATTTACCCTTACCCTTACCCTTACCCTTACCCTTACCCTTACCCTTGCTTTTACCCTTAAGCTTACCCTTACCCTTACCCTTACCCTTACCCTTACCCTTACCCTTACCCTTACCCTTACCCTTACCCTTACCCTTACCCTTACTTTTACCCTTAAGCTCACCCTTACCCTTACCCTTACCCTTACCCTTACCCTTACCCTTACCCTTACCCTTACCCTTGCTTTTACCCTTAAGCTTACCCTTACCCTTACCCTTACCCTTACCCTTAAGCTTACCCTTACCCTTACCCTTACCCTTACCCTTACCCTTACCCTTACCCTTACCCTTACCCTTACCCTTGCTTTTACCCTTAAGCTTACCCTTACCCTTACCCTTACCCTTACCCTTACCCTTACCCTTACCCTTGCTTTTACCCTTAAGCTTACCCTTACCCTTACCCTTACCCTTACCCTTAAGCTTACCCTTACCCTTACCCTTACCCTTACCCTTACCCTCACCCTTACCCTTACCCTTGCTTTTACCCTTAAGCTTACCCTTACCCTTACCCTTACCCTTACCCTTAAGCTTACCCTTACCCTTACCCTTACCCTTACCCTTACCCTTACCCTTACCCTTACCCTTACCCTTGCTTTTACCCTTAAGCTTACCCTTACCCTTACCCTTACCCTTACCCTTACCCTTACCCTTACCCTTACCCTTGCTTTTACCCTCGAGCTTACCCTTACCCTTACCCTTACCCTTACCCTTAAGCTTACCCTTACCCTTACCCTTACCCTTACCCTTACCCTTACCCTTACCCTTACCCTTACCCTTACCCTTAACCTTACCCTTGCTTTTACCCTTAAGCTTACCCTTACCCTTACCCTTACCCTTACCCTTACCCTTACCCTTACCCTTACCCTTACCCTTACCCTTGCTTTTACCCTTAGGCTTACCCTTACCTTTACCCTTACCCTTACCCTTACCCTTACCCTTACCCTTACCCTTACCCTTACCCTTGCTTTTACCCTTAAGCTTACCCTTACCCTTACCCTTTCCTTACCCTTACCCTTACCTTGCTTTTACCTTTAAGCTTACCTTACCCTTACCCTTACCCTTACCCTTACCCTTGCTTTACCCTTAGCTTACCCTTACCCTTACCCTTACCCTTACCCTTGCTTTTACCCTTAGCTCACCCTTACCCTTACCCTTACCCTTACCCTAACCCTTACCCTTACCCTTACCCTTACCCTTACCCTTACCCTTACCCTAACCTTTACCCTTACCCTTACCCTTACCCTTACCCTTACCCTTACCCTTACCCTTACCCTTACCCTTGCTTTACCCTTAAGCTTACCCTTACCCTTACCCTTACCTTACCCTTACCCTTACCCTTACCCTTACCCTCACCCTTGCTTTTACCCTTAAGCTTACCTTACCCTTACCCTAACCCTTACCCTTACCCTTACCCTTGCTTTTACCCTTAAGCTTACCCTTACCCCTTACCCTTACCCTTACCCTTGCTTTTACCCTTAGGCTTACCCTTACCCTTACCCTTACCCTTACCCTTGCTTTACCCTTAAGCTTACCCTTACCCTTACCCTTACCCTTACTCTTACCCTTACCCTTACCCTTACCCTTACCCTTACCCTTGCTTTTACCCTTAGGCTTACCCTTACCTTTACCCTTACCCTTACCCTTACCCTTACCCTTACCCTTACCCTTACCCTTACCCTTACCCTTGCTTTTACCCTTAAGCTTAGCCTTACCCTTACCATTACCCTTACCCTTACCCTTACCCTTACCCTTACCCTTACCCTTACCCTTACCCTTGCTTTTACCCTTAAGCTTACCCTTACCCTTTCTTACCCTTACCCTTACCTTACCCTTACCCTCCCTTACCCTTACCCTTACCCTTACCCTTACCCTTACCCTTACCCTTAGCTTTTACCCTTAAGCTTACCCTTACCCTTACCCTTACCCTTACCCTTAAGCTTACCCTTACCCTTACCCTTACCTTACCCTTACCCTTACCCTTACCCTTGCTTTTACCCTTAAGCTTACCCTTACCCTTACCCCTTACCCTTACCCTTACCCTTCCCTCTACCCTTACCCTTGCTTTTACCCTTACCCTTATCCTTACCCTTAAGCTTACCCTTACCCTTACCCTTACCCTTACCCTTACCCTTACCCCTTACCCTTGCTTTTACCCTTAGGCTTACCCTTACCTTTACCCTTACCCTTACCCTTACCCTTACCCTTACCCTTACCCTTACCCTTACCCTTACCCTTACCCTTACCCTTACCCTTGCTTTTACCCTTAAGCTTACCCTTACCCTTTCCCTTACCCTTACCCTTACCCTTACCCTTACCCTTACCCTTACCCTCACCCTTGCTTTTACCCTTAAGCTTACCCTTACCCTTACCCTTACCCTTACCCTTACCCTTACCCTTACCCTTACCCTTACCCTTACCCTTACCCTTACCCTTACCCTTACCCTTACCCTTACCCTTACCCTTACCCTTACCCTTACCCTTACCCTTACCCTTACCCTTACCCTTACCCTTACCCTTACCCTTACCCTTACCCTTACCCTTACTCTTACCCTTACCCTTGCTTTTACCCTTAAGCTTACCCTTACCCTTACCCTTACCCTTACCCTTACCCTTACCCTTACCCTTACCCTTACCCTTGCTTTTACCCTTAGGCTTACCCTTACCTTTACCCTTACCCTTACCCTTACCCTCACCCTTACCCTTACCCTTACCCTTGCTTTTACCCTTAAGCTTACCCTTACCCTTACCCTTACCCTTACCCTTACCCTTACCCTTGCTTTTACCCTTAAGCTTACCCTTACCCTTACCCTTACCCTTACCCTTACCCTTGCTTTTACCCTTAGGCTTACCCTTACCCTTACCCTTACCCTTACCCTTAAGCTTACCCTTACCCTTACCCTTACCCTTACCCTTACCCTTACCCTTACCCTTACCCTTACCCTTACCCTTACCCTTGCTTTTACCCTTAAGCTTACCCTTACCCTTACCCTTACACTTACCCTTACCCTTACCCTTACCCTTACCCTTACCCTTACCCTCACCCTTACCCTTACCCTTGCTTTTACCCTTAGGCTCACCCTTACCTTTACCCTTACCCTTACCCTTACCCTTAAGCTTACCCTTACCCTTGCCCTTACCCTTACCCTTACCCTTACCCTTACCCTTACCCTTACCCTTACCCTTACCCTTACCCTTGCTTTTACCCTTAATCTTACCCTTACCCTTACCCTTACACTTACCCTTACCCTTACCCTTACCCTTACCCTTACCCTTACCCTTACCCTAACCCTTACCCTTACCCTTGCTTTTACCCTTAGGCTTACCCTTACCTTTACCCTTACCCTTACCCTTACCCTTACCCTTACCCTTACCCTTACCCTTGCTTTTACCCTTAAGCTTACCCTTACCCTTACCCTTACCCTTACCCTTACCTTTACCCTTACCCTTACCCTTGCTTTTACCCTTAAGCTTACCCTTACCCTTACCCTTACCCTTACCCTTACCCTTACCCTTACCCTTACCCTCACCCTTACCCTTACCCTTACCCTTGCTTTTACCCTTAAGCTTACCCTTACCCTTACCCTTACCCTTACCCTTACCCTTACCCTTACCCTTACCCTTACCCTTACCCTTACCCTTACCCTTACCCTTACCCTTGCTTTTACCCTTAAGCTTACCCTTACCCTTACCCTTACCCTTACCCTTACCCTTACCCTTACCCTTACCCTTACCCTTACCCTTACCCTTACCCTTACCCTTACCCTTACCCTTACCCTTACCCTTACCCTTACCCTTGCTTTTACCCTTAGGCTTACCCTCACCTTTACCCTTACCCTTACCCTTACCCTTACCCTTACCCTTACCCTTGCTTTAACCCTTAAGCTTACCCTTACCCTCACCCTTACCCTTACCCTTACCCTTGCTTTTACCCTTAAGCTTACCCTTACCCTTACCCTTACCCTTACCCTTACCCTTGTTTTACCCTTAGGCTTACCCTTACCCTTACCCTTACCCTTACCCTTGCTTTTACCCTTAAGCTTACCCTTACCCTTACCCTTACCCTTACCCTTACCCTTACCCTTACCCTTACCCTTACCCTTACCTTTACCCTTACCCTTGCTTTTACCCTTAGGCTTACCCTAACCTTTACCCTTACCCTTACCCTTACACTTACCCTTACCCTTACCCTTACCCTTACCCTTACCCTTGCTTTTACCCTTAAGCTTACCCTTACCCTTACCCTTACCCTTACCCTTACCCTTACCCTTACCCTTGCTTTTACCCTCAAGCTTACCCTTACCCTTACCCTTACCCTTACACTAACCCTTACCCTTGCTTTTACCCTTAAGCTTACCCTTACCCTTACCCTTACCCTTACCCTTACCCTTGCTTTTACCCTTAAGCTTACCCTTACCCTTACCCTTACCCTTACCCTTACCCTTACCCTAACCCTTACCCTTGCTTTTACCCTTAAGCTTACCCTTACCCTTACCCTTACCCTTACCCTTGCTTTTACCCTTAAGCTTACCCTTACCCTTACCCTTACCCTTACCCTTACCCTTACCCTTACCCTTACCCTTACCCTTACCCTTGCTTTTACCCTTAAGCTTATCCTTACCCTTACCCTTACCCTTAACCTTACCCTTACCCTTACCCTTACCCTTACCCTTGCTTTTACCCTAAGGCTTACACTTACCTTTACCCTTACCCTTACCCTTACCCTTGCTTTTACCCTTAAACTTACACTTACCCTTACCCTTACCCTTACCCTTACCCTTACCCTTGCTTTTACCCTTAAGCTTACCCTTACCCTTACCCTTACCCTTACCCTTACCCTTACCCTTACCCTTACCCTTACCCTTGCTTTTACCCTTACCCTTACCCTTGCTTTTACCCTTAGGCTTACCCTTACCCTTACCCTTACCCTTACCCTTACCCTTACCCTTACCCTTACCCTTGCTTTTACACTTAAGCTTACCCTTACCCTAACCTTTACCCTTACCCTTACCCTTACCCTTACCCTTACCCTTACCCTTACCCTTGCTTTTACCCTTAAGCTTACCCTTACCCTTACCCTTACCCTTACCCTTACCCTTACCCTTACCCTTACCCTCACCCTTACCCTTACCCTTACCCTTACCCTTACCCTTGCTTTTACCCTTAAGCTTACCCTTACCCTTACCCTTACCCTTACCCTTACCCTTACCCTTACCCTTACCCTTACCCTTACCCTTACCCTTACCCTTACCCTTGCTTTTACCCTTAAGCTTACCCTTACCCTTACCCTTACCCTTACCCTTACCCTTACCCTTACCCTTACCCTTACCCTTACCCTTACCCTTACCCATACCCTTGCTTTTACCCTTAGGCTTACCCTTACCTTTACCCTTACCCTTACCCTTACCCTTACCCTTACCCTTACCCTTACCCTTACCCTTACCCTTACCCTTACCCTTACCCTTACCCTTACCCTTGCTTTTACCCTTAAGCTTACCCTTACCCTTACCCTTACCCTTACCCTTGCTTTTACCCTTAAGCTTACCCTTACCCTTACCCTTACCCTTACCCTTACCCTTGCTTTTACCCTTAGGCTTACCCTTACCCTTACCCTTACCCTTACCCTTACCCTTACCCTTACCCTTACCCTTACCCTTACCCTTACCCTTACCCTTACCCTTACCCTTACCCTTACCCTTACCCTTACCCTTACCCTTACCCTTACCCTTACCCTCACCCTTGCTTTTACCCTTAAGCTTACCCTTAACCTTTCCCTTACCCTTACCCTTACCCTTACCCTTACCCTTACCCTTACCCTTACCCTTACCCTTACCCTTACCCTTACCCTTGCTTTTACCCTTAGGCTTACCCTTACCTTTACCCTTACCCTTACCCTTACCCTTACCCTTACCCTTACCCTTACCCTTACCCTTGCTTTTACCCTTAAGCTTACCCTTACCCTTACCCTTACCCTTACCCTTACCCTTACCCTTACCCTTACCCTTACCCTCACCCTTGCTTTTACCCTTAAGCTTACCCTTACCCTTACCCTTACCCTTACCCTTACCCTTACCCTTACCCTTACCCTTACCCTTACCCTTACCCTTACCCTTACCCTTACTCTTACCCTTACCCTTGCTTTTACCCTTGAGCTTACCCTTACCCTTACCCTTACCCTTACCCTTACCCTTACCCTTACCCTTACCCTTACCCTTACCCTTACCCTTACCCTTACCCTTACCCTTACCCTTACCCTTACCCTTGCTTTTACCCTTAGGCTTACCCTTACCTTTACCCTTACCCTTACCCTTACCCTTACCCTTACCCTTACCCTTACCCTTACCCTTACCCTTACCCTTACCCTTACCCTTACCCTTGCTTTTACCCTTAAGCTTACCCTTACCCTTACCCTTACCCTTACCCTTACCCTTACCCTTGCTTTTACCCTTAAGCTTACCCTTACCCTTACCCTTACCCTTACCCTTACCCTTGCTTTTACCCTTAGGCTTACCCTTACCCTTACCCTTACCCTTACCCTTAAGCTTACCCTTACCCTTACCCTTACCCTTACCCTTACCCTTACCCTTACCCTTACCCTTACCCTTACCCTTACCCTTACCCTTACCCTTGCTTTTACCCTTAAGCTTACCCTTACCCTTACCCTTACACTTACCCTTACCCTTACCCTTACCCTTACCCTTACCCTTACCCTAACCCTTACCCTTACCCTTGCTTTTACCCTTAGGCTTACCCTTACCTTTACCCTTACCCTTACCCTTACCCTTAAGCTTACCCTTACCCTTACCCTTACCCTTACCCTTACCCTTACCCTTGCCCTTACCCTTGCTTTTACCCTTAATCTTACCCTTACCCTTACCCTTACACTTACCCTTACCCTTACCCTTACCCTTACCCTTACCCTTACCCTTACCCTTACCCTTACCCTTACCCTAACCCTTACCCTTACCCTTGCTTTTACCCTTAGGCTTACCCTTACCTTTACCCTTACCCTTACCCTTACCCTTACCCTTACCCTTACCCTTACCCTTACCCTTACCCTTACCCTTACCCTTGCTTTTACCCTTAAGCTTACCCTTACCCTTACCCTTACCCTTACCCTTACCTTTACCCTTACCCTTACCCTTGCTTTTACTTAAGCTTACCCTTACCCTTACCCTTACCCTTACCCTCACCCTTACCCTTACCCTTACCCTTGCTTTTACCCTTAAGCTTACCCTTACCCTTACCCTTACCCTTACCCTTACCCTTACCCTTACCCTTACCCTTGCTTTTACCCTTAAGCTTACCCTTACCCTTACCCTTACCCTTACCCTTACCCTTACCCTTACCCTTACCCTTACCCTTACCCTTACCCTTACCCTTACCCTTACCCTTACCCTTGCTTTCACCCTTAGGCTTACCCTTACCTTTACCCTTACCCTTACCCTTACCCTTACCCTTACCCTTACCCTTGCTTTAACCCTTAAGCTTACCCTTACCCTCACCCTTACCCTTACCCTTACCCTTGCTTTTACCCTTAAGCTTACCCTTACCCTTACCCTTACCCTTACCCTTACCCTTGTTTTACCCTTAGGCTTACCCTTACCCTTACCCTTACCCTTACCCTTGCTTTTACCCTTAAGCTTACCCTTACCCTTACCCTTACCCTTACCCTTACCCTTACCCTTACCCTTACCCTTACCCTTACCTTTACCCTTACCCTTGCTTTTACCCTTAGGCTTACCCTAACATTTACCCTTACCCTTACCCTTACCCTTACCCTTACCCTTACCCTCACCCTTACCCTTACCCTTACCCTTACCCTTACCCTTACCCTTGCTTTTACCCTTAAGCTTACCCTTACCCTTACCCTTACCCTTACCCTTACCCTTACCCTTACCCTTGCTTTTACCCTTAAGCTTACCCTTACCCTTACCCTTACCCTCACCCTTACCCTTACCCTTACCCTTGCTTATACCCTTAAGCTTACCCTTACACTTACCCTTACCCTTACCCTTACCCTTACCCTTACCCTTACCCTTACCCTTACCCTTACCCTTACCCTTGCTTTTACCCTTAGGCTTACCCTTACCTTTACCCTTACCCTTACCCTTACCCTTACCCTTGCTTTTACCCTCAAGCTTACCCTTACCCTTACCCTTACCCTTACCCTAACCCTTACCCTTGCTTTTACCCTTAAGCTTACCCTTACCCTTACCCTTACCCTTACCCTTGCTTTTACCCTTAAGCTTACCCTTACCCTTACCCTTACCCTTACCCTTACCCTTACCCTTACCCTTACCCTTACCCTTACCCTTGCCCTTACCCTTGCTTTTACTCTTAAGCTTACCCTTACCCTTACCCTTACCCTTACCCTTACCCTTACCCTTACCCTTACCCTTACCCTTGCTTTTACCCTAAGGCTTACCCTTACCTTTACCCTTACCCTTACCCTTACCCTTGCTTTTACCCTTAAGCTTACACTTACCCTTACCCTTACCCTTACCCTTACCCTTACCCTTACCCTTGCTTTTACCCTTAAGCTTACCCTTACCCTTACCCTTACCCTTACCCTAACCCTTACCCTTACCCTTACCCTTACCCTTACCCTTGCTTTTACCCTTACCCTTACCCTTGCTTTTACCCTTAGGCTTACCCTTACCCTTACCCTTACCCTTACCCTTACCCTTACCCTTACCCTTACCCTTGCTTTTACCCTTAAGCTTACCCTTACCCTTACCCTTACCCTTACCCTTACCCTTACCCTTACCCTTACCCTTACCCTTACCCTTACCCTTACCCTTACCCTTGCTTTTACCCTTAAGCTTACCCTTACCCTTACCCTTACCCTTACCCTTACCCTTACCCTTACCCTGACCCTTACCCTTACCATTACCCTTACCCTTACCCTTACCCTTGCTTTTACCCTTAAGCTTACCCTTACCCTTACCCTTACCCTTAACCTTACCCTTACCCTTACCCTTACCCTTACCCTTACCCTTACCCTTACCCTTACCCTTACCCTTACCCTTGCTTTTACCCTTAAGCTTACCCTTACCCTTACCCTTACCCTTACCCTTACCCTTACCCTTACCCTTACCCTTACCCTTACCCTTACCCTTACCCTTACCCATACCCTTGCTTTTACCCTTAGGCTTACCCTTACCTTTACCCTTACCCTTACCCTTACCCTTACCCTTACCCTTACCCTTACCCTTACCCTTACCCTTACCCTTACCCTTACCCTTGCTTTTACCCTTAAGCTTACCCTTACCCTTACCCTTACCCTTACCCTTACCCTTACCCTTGCTTTTACCCTTAAGCTTACCCTTACCCTTACCCTTACCCTTACCCTTACCCTTGCTTTTACCCTTAGGCTTACCCTTACCCTTACCCTTACCCTTACCCTTACCCTTACCCTTACCCTTACCCTTACCCTTACCCTTACCCTTAACCTTACCCTCACCCTTGCTTTTACCCTTAAGCTTACCCTTACCCTTACCCTTACCCTTTCCCTTACCCTTACCCTTACCCTTACCCTTACCCTTACCCTTACCCTTACCCTTACCCTTACCCTTACCCTTACCCTTACCCTTGCTTTAACCCTTAGGCTTACCCTTACCTTTACCCTTCTCCTTACCCTTACCCTTACCCTTACCCTTACCCTTACCCTTGCTTTTACCCTTAAGCTTACCCTTACCCTTACCCTTACCCTCACCCTTGCTTTTACCCTTAAGCTTACCCTTACCCTTACCCTTACCCTTACCCTTACCCTTACCCTTACCCTTACCCTTACCCTTGCTTTTACCCTTAAGCTTACCCTTACCCTTACCCTTACCCTTACCCTTACCCTTACCCTTACCCTTACCCTTACCCTTACCCTTACCCTTACCCTTACCCTTGCTTTTACCCTTAAGCTTACCCTTACCCTTACCCTTACCCTTACCCTTACCCTTACCCTTACCCTTACCCTTACCCTTACCCTTACCCTTACCCTTACCCTTACCCTTACCCTTACCCTTACCCTTACCCTTACCCTTACCCTTACCCTTACCCTTACCCTTGCTTTTACCCTTAAGCTTACCCTTACCCTTACCCTTACCCTTAACCTTACCCTTACCCTTACCCTTACCCTTACCCTTACCCTTACCCTTACCCTTACCCTTACCCTTACCCTTACCCTTACCCTTACCCTTGCTTTTACCCTTAAGCTTACCCTTACCCTTACCCTTACCCTTACCCTTACCCTTACCCTTACCCTTACCCTTACCCTTACCCTTACCCTTACCCTTACCCTTACCCTTACCCATACCCTTGCTTTTACCCTTAGGCTTACCCTTACCTTTACCCTTACCCTTACCCTTACCCTTACCCTTACCCTTACCCTTACCCTTACCCTTACCCTTGCTTTTACCCTTAAGCTTACCCTTACCCTTACCCTTACCCTTACCCTTACCCTTACCCTTGCTTTTACCCTTAAGCTTACCCTTACCCTTACCCTTACCCTTACCCTTACCCTTGCTTTTACCCTTAGGCTTACCCTTACCCATACCCTTACCCTTACCCTTACCCTTACCCTTACCCTTACCCTTACCCTTACCCTTAACCTTACCCTCACCCTTGCTTTTACCCTTAAGCTTACCCTTACCCTTACCCTTACCCTTTCCCTTACCCTTACCCTTACCCTTACCCTTACCCTTACCCTTACCCTTACCCTTACCCTTACCCTTACCCTTACCCTTGCTTTAACCCTTAGGCTTACCCTTACCTTTACCCATCTCCTTACCCTTACCCTTACCCTTACCCTTACCCTTACCCTTGCTTTTACCCTTAAGCTTACCCTTACCCTTACCCTTACCCTTACCCTTGCTTTTACCCTTAAGCTTACCCTTACCCTTACCCTTACCCTTACCCTTACCCTTACCCTTACCCTTACCCTTACCCTTACCCTTGCTTTTACCCTTAAGCTTACCCTTACCCTTACCCTTACCCTTACCCTTACCCTTACCCTTACCCTTACCCTTACCCTTACCCTTACCCTTGCTTTTACCCTTAAGCTTACCCTTACCCTTACCCTTACCCTTACCCTTACCCTTACCCTTACCCTTACCCTTACCCTTACCCTTACCCTTACCCTTACCCTTACCCTTACCCTTACCCTTACCCTTGCTTTTACCCTTAGGCTTACCCTTACCTTTACCCTTACCCTTACCCTTACCCTTACCCTTACCCTTACCCTTGCTTTTACCCTTAAGCTTACCCTTACCCTTACCCTTACCCTTACCGTTGCTTTTACCCTTAAGCTTACCCTTACCCTTACCCTTACCCTTACCCTTACCCTTGCTTTTACCCTTAGGTCTACCCTTACCCTTACCCTTACCCTTACCCTTGCTTTTACCCTTAAGCTTACCCTTACACTTACCCTTACCCTTACCCTTACCCTTACCCTTACCCTTACCCTTACCCTTACCCTTACCCTTACCCTTACCCTTGCTTTTACCCTTAGGCTTACCCTTACCTTTACCCTTACCCTTACCCTTACCCTTACCCTTACCCTTACCCTTACCCTTACCCTTACCCTTACCCTTACCCTTACCCTTACCCTTACCCTTACCCTTACCCTTACCCTTGCTTTTACCCTTAAGCTTACCCTTACCCTTACCCTTACCCTTACCCTTACCCTTACCCTTGCTTTTACCCTTAAGCTTACCCTTACCCTTACCCTTACGCTTACCCTTACCCTCACCCTTACCCTTACCCTTACCCTTGCTTATACCCTTAAGCTTACCCTTACCCTTACCCTTACCCTTACCCTTACCCTTACCCTTACCCTTACCCTTACCCTTGCTTTTACCCTTAGGCTTACCCTTACCTTTACCCTTACCCTTACCCTTACCCTTACCCTTACCCTTACCCTTACCCTTACCCTAACCCTTACCCTTACCCTTGCTTTTACCCTTAAGCTTACCCTTACCCTTACCCTTACCCTGACCCTTACCCTAACCCTTACCCTTGCTTTTACCCTTTAGCTTACCCTTACCCTTACTCTTACCCTTACCCTTACCCTTACCCTTACCCTTACCCTTACCCTTACCCTTACCCTTACCCTTACCCTTACCCTTACCCTTACCATTGCTTTTACCCTTAAGCTTACCCTTACCCTTACCCTTACCCTTACCCTTACCCTTACCCTTACCCTTACCCTTACCCTTGCTTTTACCCTTAAGCTTACCCTTACCCTCACCCTTTCCCTTACCCTTACCCTTGCTTTTACCCTTAGGCTTACCCTTACCTTTACCCTTACCCTTACCCTTACCCTTACCCTTACCCTTACCCTTACCCTTACCCTCACCCTTACCCTTACCCTTGCTTTTACCCTTAAGCTTACCCTTACCCTTACCCTTACCCTTACCCTTACCCTTACCCTTGCTTTTACCCTTAAGCTTACCCTTACCCTTACCCTTACCCTTACCCTTACCCTTGCTTTTACCCTTAGGCTCACCCTCACCCTTACCCTTACCCTTACCCTTACCCTTGCTTTTACCCTTAAGCTTACCCTTACCCTTACCCTTACTCTTACCCTTACCCTTACCCTTACCCTTACCCTTACCCTTACCCTTACCCTTACCCTTACCCTTACCCTTACCCTTACCCTTACCCTTACCCTTACCCTTACCCTTACCCTTACCCTTACCCTTGCTTTTACCCTTAGGCTTACCCTTTCCTTTACCCTTACCCTAACCCTTACCCTTACCCTTACCCTTACCCTTACCCTTGCTTTTACCCTTAAGCTTACCCTTACACTTACCCTTACCCTTACCCTTACCCTTACCCTTACCCTTACCCTTCCCCTTGCTTTTACCCTTAAGCTTACCCTTACCCTTACCCTTACCCTTACCCTTACCCTTACCCTTACCCTTACCCTTACCCTTACCCTTACCCTTACCCTTACCCTTGCTTTTACCCTTAAGCTTACCCTTACCCTTACCCTTACCCTTACCCTTACCCTAACCCTTACACTTGCTTTTACCCTTAAGCTTACCCTTACCCTTACCCTTACCCTTACCCTTACCCTTACCCTTACCCTTACCCTTACCTTTACCCTTACCCTTACCCTTACCCTTACCCTTACCCTTACCCTCACCCTTACCCTTACCCTTGCTTTTACCCTTAAGCTTACCCTTACCCTTACCCTTACCCTTACCCTTACCCTTACCCTTACCCTTACCCTTACCCTTGCTTTTACCCTTAAGCTTACCCTTACCCTTACCCTTACCCTTACCCTTACCCTTACCCTTACCCTTACCCTTACCCTTGCTTTTACCCTTAGGCTTACCCTTACCTTTACCCTTACCCTTACCCTTACCCTTACCCTTACCCTTACCCTTACCCTTGCTTTTACCTTTAAGCTTACCCTTACCCTTACCCTTACCCTTACCCTTACCCTTACCCTTACCCTTGCTTTTACCCTTAAGCTTACCCTTACCCTTACCCTTACCCTTACCCTTACCCTTGCTTTCACCCTTAGGCTTACCCTTATCCTTACCCTTACCCTTACCCTTGCTTTTACCCTTAAGCTTACCCTTACCCTTACCCTTACTCTTACCCTTACCCTTACCCTTACCCTTACCCTTACCCTTTCCCTTACCCTTACCCTTACACTTGCCCTTGCTTTTACCCTTAGGCTTACCCTTACCTTTACCCTTACCCTAACCCTTACCCTTACCCTTACCCTTACCCTTACCCTTGCTTTTACCCTTAAGCTTACCCTTACCCTTACCCTTACCCTTACCCTTACCCTTACCCTTACCCTTGCTTTTACCCTCAAGCTTACCCTTACCCTTACCCTTACCCTTACCCTTACCCTTACCCTTACCCTTACCCTTACCCTTACCCTTGCTTTTACCCTTAAGCTTACCCTTACCCTTACCCTTACCCTTACCCTTACCCTTACCCTTACCCTTACCCTTATCCTTGCTTTTACCCTTAGGCTTACCCTTACCTTTACCCTTACCCTTACCCTTACCCTTACCCTTACCCTTGCTTTTACCCTTAAGCTTACCCTTACCCTTACCCTTACCCTTACCCTTAAGCTTACCCTTACCCTTACCCTTACCCTTACCCTTACCCTTACCCTTACCCTTACCCTTAAGCTTACCCTTACCCTTACCCTTACCCTTACCCTTACCCTTGCTTTTACCCTTAAGCTTACCCTTACCCTTACCCTTACCCTTACCCTTAAGCTTTCCCTTACCCTTACCCTTACCCTTACCCTTACCCTTAAGCTTTCCCTTACCCTTACCCTTACCCTTACCCTTACCCTTACCCTTACCCTTACCTTTACCCTTACCCTTACCCTTACCCTTGCTTTTACCCTTAAGCTTACCCTTACCCTTACCCTTACCCTTACCCTTAAGCTTACCCTTACCCTTACCCTTACCCTTACCCTCACCCTTACCCTTACCCTTGCTTTTACCCTTAAGCTTACCCTTACCCTTACCCTTACCCTTACCCTTAAGCTTACCCTTACCCTTACCCTTACCCTTACCCTTACCCTTACCCTTGCTTTTACCCTTAAGCTTACCCTTACCCTTACCCTTACCCTTACCCTTAAGCTTACCCTTACCCTTACCCTTACCCTTACCCTTACCCTTACTCTTACCCTTACCCTTACCCTTACCCTTACCCTTACCCTTGCTTTTACCCTTAAGCTTACCCTTACCCTTACCCTTACCCTTACCCTTGCTTTTACCCTTAAGCTTACCCTTACCCTTACCCTTACCCTTGCTTTTACCCTTAGGCTTACCCTTACCTTTACCCTTACCCTTACCCTTACCCTTACCCTTACCCTTACTCTTACCCTTACCCTTACCCTTGCTTTTACCCTTAAGCATACCCTTACCCTTACCCTTACCCTTACCCTTACCCTTACCCTAACCCTTACCCTTGCTTTTACCCTTTAGCTTACCCTTACCCTTACTCTTACCCTTACCCTTACCCTTACCCTTACCCTTACCCTTACCCTTACCCTTACCCTTACCCTTACCCTTACCCTTACCCTTACCCTTGCTTTTACCCTTAAGCTTACCCTTACCCTTACCCTTACCCTTACCCTTACCCTTACCCTTACCCTTACCCTTACCCTTACCCTTTCTTTTACCCTTAAGCTTACCCTTACCCTTACCCTTACCCTTACCCTTACCCTTACCCTTGCTTTTACCCTTAGGCTTACCCTTACCTTTACCCTTACCCTTACCCTTACCCTTACCCTTACCCTTACCCTTACCCTTACCCTTACCCTTACCCTTACCCTTACCCTTACCCTTGCTTTTACCCTTAAGCTTACCCTTACCCTTACCCTTACCCTTACCCTTACCCTTACCCTTGCTTTTACCCTTAAGCTTACCCTTACCCTTACCCTTACCCTTACCCTTACCCTTGCTTTTACCCTTAGGCTCACCCTCACCCTTACCCTTACCCTTACCCTTACCCTTGCTTTTACCCTTAAGCTTACCCTTACCCTTACCCTTACTCTTACCCTTACCCTTACCCTTACCCTTACCCTTACCCTTACCCTTACCCTTACCCTTACCCTTACCCTTACCCTTACCCTTACCCTTACCCTTACCCTTACCCTTACCCTTACCCTTACCCTTGCTTTTACCCTTAGGCTTACCCTTTCCTTTACCCTTACCCTAACCCTTACCCTTACCCTTACCCTTACCCTTACCCTTGCTTTTACCCTTAAGCTTACCCTTACCCTTACCCTTACCCTTACCCTTACCCTTACCCTTACCCTTACCCTTACCCTTACCCTTACCCTTACCCTTACCCTTACCCTTACCCTTACCCTTACCCTTACCCTTACCCTTACCCTTACCCTTACCCTTACCCTTACCCTTACCCTTACCCTTACCCTTGCTTTTACCCTTAAGCTTACCCTTACCCTTACCCTTACCCTTACCCTTACCCTTACCCTAACCCTTACCCTTGCTTTTACCCTTAAGCTTACCCTTACCCTTACCCTTACCCTTACCCTTACCCTTACCCTTACCCTTACCCTTACCTTTACCCTTACCCTTACCCTTACCCTTACCCTTACCCTTACCCTTGCTTTTACCCTTAAGCTTACCCTTACCCTTACCCTTACCCTTACCCTTACCCTTACCCTTACCCTTACCCTTACCCTTACCCTTGCTTTTACCCTTAGGCTTACCCTTACCTTTACCCTTACCCTTACCCTTACCCTTACCCTTACCCTTACCCTTACCCTTGCTTTTACCCTTAAGCTTACCCTTACCCTTACCCTTACCCTTACCCTTACCCTTACCCTTACCCTTACCCTTACCCTTGCTTTTACCCTTAAGCTTACCCTTACCCTTACCCTTACCCTTGCTTTCACCCTTAGGCTTACCCTTATCCTTACCCTTACCCTTACCCTTGCTTTTACCCTTAAGCTTACCCTTACCCTTACCCTTACTCTTACCCTTACCCTTACCCTTACCCTTACCCTTACCCTTACCCTTACCCTTACCCTTACCCTTGCTTTTACCCTTAGGCTTACCCTTACCTTTACCCTTACCCTAACCCTTACCCTTACCCTTACCCTTGCTTTTACCCTTAAGCTTACCCTTACCCTAACCCTTACCCTTACCCTTACCCTTACCCTTACCCTTACCCTTACCCTTGCTTTTACCCTCAAGCTTACCCTTACCCTTACCCTTACCCTTACCCTTACCCTTACCCTTACCCTTACCCTTACCCTTACCCTTACCCTTACCCTAACCCATGCTTTTACCCTTAAGCTTACCCTTACCCTTACCCTTACCCTTACCCTTACCCTTACCCTAACCCTTACCCTTGCTTTTACCCTTTAGCTTACCCTTACCCTTACTCTTACCCTTACCCTTACCCTTACCCTTACCCTTACCCTTACCCTTACCCTTACCCTTACCCTTACCCTTACCCTTACCCTTACCCTTGCTTTTACCCTTAAGCTTACCCTTACCCTTACCCTTACCCTTACCCTTACCCTTACCCTTACCCTTACCCTTACCCTTACCCTTACCCTTTCTTTTACCCTTAAGCTTACCCTTACCCTTACCCTTACCCTTACCCTTACTCTTACCCTTGCTTTTACCCTTAGGCTTACCCTTACCTTTACCCTTACCCTTACCCTTACCCTTACCCTTACCCTTACCCTTACCCTTACCCTTACCCTTACCCTTACCCTTACCCTTACCCTTGCTTTTACCCTTAAGCTTACCCTTACCCTTACCCTTACCCTTACCCTTACCCTTACCCTTGCTTTTACCCTTAAGCTTACCCTTACCCTTACCCTTACCCTTACCCTTACCCTTGCTTTTACCCTTAGGCTCACCCTCACCCTTACCCTTACCCTTACCCTTACCCTTGCTTTTACCCTTAAGCTTACCCTTACCCTTACCCTTACTCTTACCCTTACCCTTACCCTTACCCTTACCCTTACCCTTACCCTTACCCTTACCCTTACCCTTACCCTTACCCTTACCCTTACCCTTACCCTTACCCTTACCCTTACCCTTACCCTTGCTTTTACCCTTAGGCTTACCCTTTCCTTTACCCTTACCCTAACCCTTACCCTTACCCTTACCCTTACCCTTACCCTTGCTTTTACCCTTAAGCTTACCCTTACCCTTACCCTTACCCTTACCCTTACCCTTACCCTTACCCTTACCCTTACCCTTACCCTTACCCTTACCCTTACCCTTACCCTTACCCTTACCCTTACCCTTACCCTTACCCTTACCCTTGCTTTTACCCTTAAGCTTACCCTTACCCTTACCCTTACCCTTACCCTTACCCTTACCCTTACCCTAACCCTTACCCTTGCTTTTACCCTTAAGCTTACCCTTACCCTTACCCTTACCCTTACCCTTACCCTTACCCTTACCCTTACCCTTACCCTTACCTTTACCCTTACCCTTACCCTTACCCTTACCCTTACCCTTACCCTTGCTTTTACCCTTAAGCTTACCCTTACCCTTACCCTTACCCTTACCCTTACCCTTACCCTTACCCTTACCCTTACCCTTACCCTTGCTTTTACCCTTAAGCTTACCCTTACCCTTACCCTTACCCTTACCCTTACCCTTACCCTTACCCTTACCCTTACCCTTACCCTTGCTTTTACCCTTAGGCTTACCCTTACCTTTACCCTTACCCTTACCCTTACCCTTACCCTTACCCTTACCCTTACCCTTGCTTTTACCCTTAAGCTTACCCTTACCCTTACCCTTACCCTTACCCTTACCCTTACCCTTACCCTTACCCTTACCCTTGCTTTTACCCTTAAGCTTACCCTTACCCTTACCCTTACCCTTGCTTTCACCCTTAGGCTTACCCTTATCCTTACCCTTACCCTTACCCTTGCTTTTACCCTTAAGCTTACCCTTACCCTTACCCTTACTCTTACCCTTACCCTTACCCTTACCCTTACCCTTACCCTTACCCTTACCCTTACCCTTACCCTTGCTTTTACCCTTAGGCTTACCCTTACCTTTACCCTTACCCTAACCCTTACCCTTACCCTTACCCTTACCCTTACCCTTGCTTTTACCCTTAAGCTTACCCTTACCCTAACCCTTACCCTTACCCTTACCCTTACCCTTACCCTTACCCTTACCCTTGCTTTTACCCTCAAGCTTACCCTTACCCTTACCCTTACCCTTACCCTTACCCTTACCCTTACCCTTACCCTTACCCTTACCCTAACCCTTGCTTTTACCCTTAAGCTTACCCTTACCCTTACCCTTACCCTTACCCTTACCCTTACCCTTACCCTTACCCTTACCCTTCCCTTACCCTTACCCTTATCCTTGCTTTAACCCTTAGGCTTACCCTTACCTTTACCCTTACCCTTACCCTTACCCTTACCCTTACCCTTGCTTTTACCCTTAAGCTTACCCTTACCCTTACCCTTACCCTTACCCTTAAGCTTACCCTTACCCTTACCCTTACCCTTACCCTTACCCTTACCCTTACCCTTACCCTTACCCTTACCCTTGCTTTTACCCTTAAGCTTACCCTTACCCTTACCCTTACCCTTACCCTTACCCTTGCTTTTACCCTTAAGCTTACCCTTACCCTTACCCTTACCCTTACCCTTAAGCTTTCCCTTACCCTTACCCTTACCCTTACCCTTACCCTTACCCTTACCCTTACCTTTACCCTTACCCTTACCCTTACCCTTGCTTTTACCCTTAAGCTTACCCTTACCCTTACCCTTACCCTTACCCTTAAGCTTACCCTTACCCTTACCCTTACCCTTACCCTCACCCTTACCCTTACCCTTGCTTTTACCCTTAAGCTTACCCTTACCCTTACCTTACCCTTACCCTTAAGCTTACCCTTACCCTTACCCTTACCCTTACCCTTACCCTTACCCTTGCTTTTACCCTTAAGCTTACCCTTACCCTTACCCTTACCCTTACCCTTAAGCTTACCCTTACCCTTACCCTTACCCTTACCCTTACCCTTACCCTTACCCTTACCCTTACCCTTACCCTTACCCTTACCCTTACCCTTACCCTTACCCTTGCTTTTACCCTTAAGCTTACCCTTACCCTTACCCTTACCCTTACCCTTGCTTTTACCCTTAAGCTTACCCTTACCCTTACCCTTACCCTTACCCTTAAGCTTACCCTTACCCTTACCCTTAACCTTACCCTTACCCTTACCCTTACCCTTACCCTTACCCTTACCCTTACCCTTGCTTTTACCCTTAAGCTTACCCTTACCCTTACCCTTAACCTTACCCTTACCCTTACCCTTACCCTTACCCTTACCCTTGCTTTTACCCTTAGGCTTACCCTTACCTTTACCCTTACCCTTACCCTTACCCTTACCCTTACCCTTACCCTTACCCTTACCCTTACCTTTACCCTTACCCTTGCTTTTACCTTTAAGCTTACCCTTACCCTTACCCTTACCCTTACCCTTACCCTTACTCTTGCTTTTACCCTTAAGCTTACCCTTACCCTTACCCTTACCCTTACCCTTACCCTTACCCTTGCTTTTACCTTTAGGCTTACCCTTACCCTTACCCTTTCCCTTACCCTTACCCTTGCTTTTACCCTTAAGCTTACCCTTACCCTTACCCTTACCCTTACCCTTACCCTTACCCTTACCCTTACCCTTACCCTTACCCTTACCCTTACCCTTACCCTAACCCTTACCCTTACCCTTACCCTTACCCTTACCCTTGCTTTTACCCCTAGGCTTACCCTTACCTTTACCCTTACCCTTACCCTTACCCTTACCCTTACCCTTGCTTTTACCCTTAAGCTTACCCTTACCCTTACCCTTACCCTTACCCTTACCCTTACCCTTACCCTTACCCTTACCCTTGCTTTTACCCTTAAGCTTACCCTTACCCTTACCCTTACCCTTACCCTTACCCTTACCCTTACCCTTACCCTTACCCTCACCCTTGCTTTTACCCTTAAGCTTACCCTTACCCTTACCCTTACCCTTACCCTTACCCTTACCCTTACCCTTGCTTTTACCCTTAAGCTTACCCTTACCCTTACCCTTACCCTTACCCTTACCCTTGCTTTTACCCTAAGGCTTACCCTTACCCTTATCCTTACCCTTACCCTTGCTTTTACCCTTAAGCTTACCCTTACCCTTACCCTTACCCTTACTCTTACCCTTACCCTTACCCTTACCCTTACCCTTGCTTTTACCCTTAAGCTTACCCTTACCTTTACCCTTACCCTTACCCTTACCCTTACCCTTACCCTTACCCTTACCCTTACCCTTACCCTTACCCTTACCCTTACCCTTACCCTTGCTTTTACCCTTAAGCTAACCCTTACCCTTACCCTTACCCTTACCCTTACCCTTAACCTTACCCTTACCCTTGCTTTTACCCTTAAGCTCACCCTTACCCTTACCCTTACCCTTACCCTTACACTTACCCTTACCCTGACCCTTACCCTTGCTTTTACCCTTAAGCTTACCCTTACCCTTACCCTTACCCTTACCCTTAAGCTTACCCTTACCCTTACCCTTACCCTTACCCTTACCCTTACCCTTACCCTTACCCCTGCTTTTACCCTTAAGCTTACCCTTACCCTTACCCTTACCCTTACCCTTACCCTTGCTTTTACCCTTAAGCTTACCCTTACCCTTACCCTTACCCTTACCCTTACCCTTACCCTTACCCTTACCCTTACCCTTGCTTTTACCCTTAAGCTTACCCTTACCCTTACCCTTACCCTTACCCTAACCCTTACCCTTAACCTTACCCTTACCCTTACCCTTACCCTTACCCTTACCCTTGCTTTTACCCTTAGGCTTACCCTTACCTTTACCCTTACCATTACCCTTACACTTACCCTTACCCTTACCCTTACCCTTACCCTTACCCTTGCTTTTACCCTTAAGCTTACCCTTACCCTTAACCTTACCCTTACCCTTACCCTTACCCTTACCCTTACCCTTACCCTTACCCTTGCTTTTACCCTTAAGCTTACCCTTACCCTTACCCTTACCCTTACCCTTACCCTTACCCTTACCCTTACCCTTACCCTTACCCTTACCCTTACCCTTACCCTTGCTTTTACCCTTAAGCTTACCCTTACCCTTACCCTTACTCTTACCCTTACCCTTACCCTTACCCTTACCCTTGCTCTTACCCTTAAGCTTACCCTTACCCTTACCTTTACCCTTACCCTTACCCTTACCCTTACCCTTACCCTTACCCTTACCCTTACCCTTACCCTTACCCTTACCCTTACCCTTACCCTTACCCTTGCTTTTACCCTTAGGCTTACCCTTACCTTTAGCCTTACCCTTACCCTTACCCTTACCCTTACCCTTACCCTTACCCTTGCTTTTACCCTTAAGCTTACCCTTACCCTTACCCTTACCCTTACCCTTACCCTTACCCTTACCCTTGCTTTTACCCTTAAGCTAACCCTTACCCTTACCCTTACCCTTACACTTACCCTTGCTTTTACCCTTAGGCTTACCCTTACCCTTACCCTTACCCTTACCCTTAAGCTTACCCTTACCCTTACCCTTACCCTTACCCTTACCCTTACCCTTACCCTTACCCTTACCCTTACCCTTACCCTTGCTTTTACCCTTAAGCTTACCCTTACCCTTACCCTTACCCTTACCCTTACCCTTACCCTTACCCTTACCCTTGCTTTGACCCTTAGGCTTACCCTTACCTTTACCCTTACCCTTACCCTTACCCTTACCCTTACCCTTACCCTTACCCTTACCCTTACCCTTACCCTTACCCTTGCTTTTACCCTTAAGCTTACCCTTACCCTTACCCTTACCCTTACCCTTACCCTTACCCTTGCTTTTACCCTTAAGCTTACCCTTACCCTTACCCTTACCCTTACCCTTACCCTTGCTTCTACCCTTAGGCTTACCCTTACCCTAACCCTTACCCTTACCCTTGCTTTTACCCTAAAGCTTACCCTTACCCTTACCCTTACCCTTACCCTTACCCTTACCCTTACCCTTACCCTTACCCTTACCCTTACCCTTGCTTTTACCCTTAGGCTTAACCTTACCTTTACCCTTACCCTTACCCTTACCCTTACCCTTACCCTTACCCTTACCCTTACCCTCACCCTTACCCTTACCCTTGCTTTCACCCTTACCCTTGCTTTTACCCTTAAGCTTACCCTTACCCTTACCCATACCCTTACCCTTACCCTTACCCTTGCTTTTACCCTTACCCTTACCCTTACCCTCACCCTTACCCTTACCCTTACCCTTGCTTATACCCTTAAGCTTACGCTTACCCTTACCCTTACCCTTACCCTTACCCTTACCCTTACCCTTACCCTTACCCTTACCCTTACCCTTACCCTTACCCTTACCCTTGCTTTTACCCTTAGGCTTACCCTTACCTTTACCCTTACCCTTACCCTTACCCTTACCCTTACCCTTACCCTTACCCTTACCCTTGCTTTTACCCTTAAGCTTACCCTTACCCTTACCCTTACCCTTACCCTTACCCTAACCCTTACCCTTGCTTCTACCCTTAAGCTTACCCTTACCCTCACCCTTACCCTTACCCTTACCCTTACCCTTACCCTTACCCTTACCCTTACCCTTACCCTTACCCTTGCTTTTACCCTTAAGCTTACCCTTACCCTTACCCTTACCCTTACCCTTACCCTTACCCTTATCCTTACCCTTGCTTTTACCCTTAAGCTTACCCTTACCCTTACCCTTACCCTTACCCTTACCCTTACCCTTACCCTTACCCTTACCCTTGCTTTTACTCTTAGGCTTACCCTTACCTTCACCCTTACCCTTACCCTTACCCTTACCCTCACCCTTACCCTTACCCTTGCTTTTACCCTTAAGCTTACCCTTACCCTTACACTTACCCTTACCCTTACCCTTGCTTTTACCCTTAAGCTTACCCTTACCCTTACCCTTAACCTAACCCTTACCCTTGCTTTTACCCTTAGGCTTACCCTTACCCTTACCCTTACCCTTACCCTTTCTTTTACCCTTAAGCTTACCCTTACCCTTACCCTTACTCTTACCCTTACCCTTACCCTTACCCTTACCCTTACCCTTACCCTTACCCTTACCCTTACCCTTACCCTTGCTTTTACCCTTAGGCTTACCCTTACCTTTACCCTTACCCTAACCCTTACCCTTACCCTTACCCTTACCCTTACCCTTGCTTTTACCCTTAAGCTTACCCTTACCCTTACCCTTACCCTTACCCTTACCCTTACCCTTACCCTTACCCTTACCCTTACCCTTACCCTTACCCTTACCCTTGCTTTTACCCTTAAGCTTACCCTTACCCTTACCCTTACCCTTACCCTTACCCTTACCCTTACACTTACTCTTACCCTTGCTTTTACCCTTAAGCTTACCCTTACCCTTACCCTTACCCTTAACCTTACCCTTACCCTTACCCTTACCCTTACCCTTACCCTTGCTTTTACCCTTAGGCTTACCCTTACCTTTACCCTTACCCTTACCCTTACCCTTCCCTTGCTTTTACCCTTAAGCTTACCCTTACCCTTACCCTTACCCTTAAGCTTACCCTTCCTTTACCCTTACCCTTACCCTTACCCTTACCCTTACCCTTACCCTTACCCTTACCCGTGCTTTTACCCTTAAGCTTACCCTTACCCTTACCCTTACCCTTACCCTTACCCTTGCTTTTACCCTTAAGCTTACCCTTACCCTTACCCTTACCCTTAAGCTTACCCTTACCCTTACCCTTACCCTTACCCTTACCCTTACCCTTACCCTTACCCTTACCCTTACCCTTACCCTTACCCTTACCCTTACCCTTACCCTTACCCTTACCCTTACCCTTACCCTTACCCTTACCCTTGCTTTTACCCTTAAGCTTACCCTTACCCTTACCCTTACCCTTACCCTTAAGCTTACCCTTACCCTTACCCTTACCCTTACCCTTACCCTTAACCTTACCCTTGCTTTTACCCTTAAGCTTACCCTTACCCTTACCCTTACCCTTACCCTTAAGCTTACCCTTACCCTTACCCTTACCCTTACCCTTACCCTTGCTTTTACCCTTAAGCTTACCCTTACCCTTACCCTTACCCTTACCCTTACCCTTAAGCTTACCCTTACCCTTACCCTTACCCTTACCCTTACCCTTACCCTTACCCTTACCCTTGCTTTTACCCTTAAGCTTACCCTTACCCTTACCCTTACCCTTACCCTTGCTTTTACCCTTAAGCTTACCCTTACCCTTACCCTTACCCTTACCCTTAAGCTTACCCTTACCCTTACCCTTACCCTTACCCTTACCCTTACCCTTACCCTTACCCTTACCCTTACCCTTACCCTTACCCTTGCTTTTACCCTTAAGCTTACCCTTACCCTTACCCTTACCCTTACCCTTACCCTTACCCTTACCCTTACCCTTTCCCTTGCTTTTACCCTTAGGCTTACCCTTACCTTTACCCTTACCCTTACCCTTACCCTTACCCTTACCCTTACCCTTACCCTTGCTTTTACCCTTAAGCTTACCCTTACCCTTACCCTTACCCTTACCCTTACCCTTACCCTTACCCTTGCTTTTACCCTTAAGCTTACCCTTACCCTTAGCCTTACCCTTACCCTTACCCTTACCCTTGCTTTTACCCTTAGGCTTACCCTTACCCTTACCCTTACCCTTACCCTTGCTTTTACCCTTAAGCTTACCCTTACCCTTACCCTTACCCTTACCCTTACCCTTACCCTTACCCTTACCCTTACCCTTACCCTTACCCTTACCCTTACCCTTACCCTTACCCTTACCCTTACCCTTACCCTTACCCTTACCCTTGCTTTTACCCTTAGGCTTACCCTTACCTTTACCCTTACCCTTACCCTTACCCTTACCCTTACCCTTGCTTTTACCCTTAAGCTTACCCTTACCCTTACCCTTACCCTTACCCTTACCCTTACCCTTACCCTTACCCTTACCCTTGCTTTTACCCTTAAGCTTACCCTTACCCTTACCCTTACCCTTACCCTTACCCTTACCCATACCCTTACCCTTACCCTTACCCTTACCCTCACCCTTGCTTTTACCCTTAAGCTTACCCTTACCCTTACCCTTACCCTTACCCTTACCCTTACCCTTGCTTTTACCCTTAAGCTTACCCTTACCCTTACCCTTACCCTTACCCTTACCCTTGCTTTTACCCTTAGGCTTACCCTTACCCTTACCCTTACCCTTACCCTTGCTTTTACCCTTAAGCTTACCCTTACCCTTACCCTTACCCTTACTCTTACCCTTACCCTTACCCTTACCCTTACCCTTGCTTTTACCCTTAGGCTTACCCTTACCTTTACCCTTACCCTTACCCTTACCCTTACCCTTACCCTTACCCTTACCCTTACCCTTACCCTTGCTTTTACCCTTAAGCTTACCCTTACCCTTACCCTTACCCTTACCCTTGCTTTTACCCTTAGGCTTACCCTTACCCTTACCCTTACCCTTACCCTTGCTTTTACCCTTAAGCTTACCCTTACCCTTACCCTTACCCTTACTCTTACCCTTACCCTTACCCTTACCCTTACCCTTGCTTTTACCCTTAGGCTTACCCTTACCTTTACCCTTACCCTTACCCTTACCCTTACCCTCACCCTTACCCTTACCCTTACCCTTACCCTTACCCTTACCCTTACTCTTACCCTTACCCTTGCTTTTACCCTTAAGCTCACCCTTACCCTTACCCTTACCCTTACCCTTAAGCTTACCCTTACCCTTACCCTTACCCTTACCCTTACCCTTACCCTTACCCTTACCCTTGCTTTTACCCTTAAGCTTACCCTTACCCTTACCCTTACCCTTACCCTTACCCTTACCCTTACCCTTACCCTTACCCTTACCCTTACCCTTACCCTTACCCTTACCCTTACCCTTACCCTTGCTTTTACCCTTAGGCTTACCCTTACCTTTACCCTTACCATTACCCTTACCCTTACCCTTACCCTTACCCTTACCCTTACCCTTGCTTTTACCCTTAAGCTTACCCTTACCCTTACCCTTACCCTTACCCTTACCCTTACCCTTACCCTTACCCTTACCCTTACCCTTACCCTTACCCTTACCCTTACCCTTACCCTTACCCTTACCCTTACCCTTGCTTTTACCCTTAAGCTTACCCTTACCCTTACCCTTACCCTTACCCTTACCCTTACCCTTACCCTTACCCTTGCTTTTACCCTTAAGCTTACCCTTACCCTTACTCTTACCCCTACCCTTACCCTTACCCTTACCCTTACCCTTACCCTTGCTTTTACCCTTAGGCTTACCCTCACCTTTACCCTTACCCTTACCCTTACCCTTACCCTTACCCTTACCCTTACCCTTACCCTTGCTTTTACCCTTAAGCTTACCCTTACCCTTACCCTTACCCTTACCCTTAGCCTTACCCTTACCATTGCTTTTACCCTTAAGCTTACCCTTACCCTTACCCTTACCCTTACCCTTACCCTTGCTTTTACCCTTAGGCTTACCCTTACCCTTACCCTTACCCTTACCCTTAAGCTTACCCTTACCCTTACCCTTGCCCTTACCCTTAAGCTTACCCTTACCCTTACCCTTACCCTTACCCTTACCCTTACCCTTACCCTTACCCTTACCCTTACCCTTACCCTTACCCTTACCCTTACCCTTACCCTTACCCTTACCCTTACCCTTACCCTTACCCTTACCCTTACCCTTACCCTTACCCTTACCCTTACCCTTACCCTTACCCTTACCCTTACCCTTACCCTTACTTAGGGTAAGGGTAAGGGTAAGCTTAAGGGTAAAAGCAAGGGTAAGGGTAAGGGTAAGGGTAAGGGTAAGGGTAAGGGTAAGGGTAAGGGTAAGCTTAAGGGTAAGGGTATGGGTAAGGGTAAGGGTAAGGGTAAGCTTAAGGGTAAAAGCAAGGGTAAGGGTAAGGGTAAGGGTAAGGGTAAGGGTAAGTTTAAGGGTAAGGGTAAGGGTAAGGGTAAGGGTAAGGGTAAGCTTAAGGGTAAAAGCAAGGTAAGGTTAAGGGTAAGGGTAAGGGTAAGGGTAAGGGTAAGGGTAAGCTTAAGGGTAAGGGTAAGGGTAAGGGTAAGGGTAAGCTTAAGGGTAAAAGCAAGGGTAAGGGTAAGGGTAAGGGTAAGGGTAAGGGTAAGGGTAAGGGTAAGGGTAAGGGTAAGGGTAAGGGTAAGGGTAAGCTTAAGGGTAAGGGTAAGGGTAAGGGTAAGCTTAAGGGTAAAAGCAAGGGTAAGGGTAAGGGTAAGGGTAAGGGTAAGGGTAAGCTTAAGGGTAAAAGCAAGGGTAAGGGTAAGGGTAAGGGTGAGGGTAAGGGTAAGGGTAAGGGTAAGGGTAAGGGTAAGGGTAAGGGTAAGGGTAAGGGTAAGGGTAAGGGTAAGGGTAAGCTTAAGGGTAAGGGTAAGGGTAAGGGTAAGCTTAAGGGTGAAAGCAAGGGTAAGGGTAAGGGTAAGGGTAAGGGTAAGGGTAAAGGTAAGGGTAAGCCTAAGGGTAAAAGCAAGGGTAAGGGTAAGGGTAAGGGTAAGGGTAAGGGTAAGGGTAAGGGTAAGGGTAAGGGTAAGGGTAAGGGTAAGGGTAAGGGTAAGGGTAAGGGTAAGGGTAAGCTTAAGGGTAAAAGCAAGGGTAAGGGTAAGGGTAAGGGTAAGGGTAAGGGTAAGGGTAAGGGTAAGGGTAAGGGTAAGGGTAAGGGTAAGCTTAAGGGTAAAAGCAAGGGTAAGGGTAAGGGATAGGGTAAGGGTAAGGGTAAGGGTAAGGGTAAGGGTAAGGGTAAGGGTAAGGGTAAGCTTAAGGGTAAAAGCAAGGGTAAGGGTAAGGGTAAGGGTAAGGGTAAGGGTTAGGGTAAGGGTAAAGTTAAGGGTAAGCCTAAGGGTAAAAGCAAGGGTAAGGGTAAGGGTAAGGGTAAGGGTAAGGGTAAGGGTAAGGGTAAGGGTAAGGGTAAGAGTAAGGGTAAGGGTAAGGGTAAGCTTAAGGGTAAAAGCAAGGGTAAGGGTAAGGGTAAGGGTAAGGGTAAGGGTAAGCCTAAGGGTAAAAGCAAGGGTAAGGGTAAGGTTAAGGGTAAGGGTAAGGGTAAGCTTAAGGGTAAAAGCAAGGGTAAGGGTAAGGGTAAGGGTAAGGGTAAGGGTAAGCTTAAGGGTAAAAGCAAGGGTAAGGGTAAGGGTGAGGGTAAGGGTAAGGGTAAGGGTAAGGGTAAAGGTAAGGGTAAGCCTAAGAGTAAAAGCAAGGGTAAGGGTAAGGGTAAGGGTAAGGGTAAGGGTAAGGGTAAGGGTAAGGGTAAGGGTAAGGGTAAGGGTAAGGGTAAGCTTAAGGGTAAAAGCAAGGGTAAGGATAAGGGTAAGGGTAAGGGTAAGGGTAAGGGTAAGCTTAAGGGTAAAAGCAAGGGTAAGGGTAAGGGTAAGGGTAAGGGTAAGGGTAAGCTTAAGGGTAAGGGTAAGGGTAAGGGTAAGGGTAAGGGTAAGCTTAAGGGTAAAAGCAAGGTAAGGTTAAGGGTAAGGGTAAGGGTAAGGGTAAGGGTAAGGGTAAGCTTAAGGGTAAGGATAAGGGTAAGGGTAAGGGTAAGCTTAAGGGTAAAAGCAAGGGTAAGGGTAAGGGTAAGGGTAAGGGTAAGGGTAAGGGTAAGGGTAAGGGTAAGGGTAAGGGTAAGGGTAAGGGTAAGGGTAAGGGTAAGGGTAAGCTTAAGGGTAAGGGTAAGGGTAAGGGTAAGCTTAAGGGTAAAAGCAAGGGTAAGGGTAAGGGTAAGGGTAAGGGTAAGGGTAAGCTTAAGGGTAAAAGCAAGGGTAAGGGTAAGGGTAAGGGTGAGGGTAAGGGTAAGGGTAAGGGTAAGGGTAAGGGTAAGGGTAAGGGTAAGGGTAAGGGTGAGGGTAAGGGTAAGGGTAAGCTTAAGGGTAAGGGTAAGGGTAAGGGTAAGCTTAAGGGTAAAAGCAAGGGTAAGGGTAAGGGTAAGGGTAAGGGTAAAGGTAAGGGTAAGCCTAAGGGTAAAAGCAAGGGTAAGGGTAAGGGTAAGAGTAAGGGTAAGGGTAAGGGTAAGGGTAAGGGTAAGGGTAAGGGTAAGGGTAAGGGTAAGGGTAAGCTTAAGGGTAAAAGCAAGGGTAAGGGTAAGGGTAAGGGTAAGGGTAAGGGTAAGGGTAAGGGTAAGGGTAAGGGTAAGCTTAAGGGTAAAAGCAAGGGTAAGGGTAAGGGATAGGGTAAGGGTAAGGGTAAGGGTAAGGGTAAGGGTAAGGGTAAGGGTAAGGGTAAGGGTAAGGGTAAGCTTAAGGGTAAAAGCAAGGGTAAGGGTAAGGGTAAGGGTAAGGGTAAGGGTTAGGGTAAGGGTAAAGTTAAGGGTTAGCCTAAGGGTAAAAGCAAGGGTAAGGGTAAGGGTAAGGGTAAGGGTAAGGGTAAGGGTAAGGGTAAGGGTAAGGGTAAGGGTAAGAGTAAGGGTAAGGGTAAGGGTAAGCTTAAGGGTAAAAGCAAGGGTAAGGGTTAGGGTAAGGGTAAGGGTAAGGGTAAGCCTAAGGGTAAAAGCAAGGGTAAGGGTAAGGTTAAGGGTAAGGGTAAGGGTAAGCTTTAGGGTAAAAGCAAGGGTAAGGGTAAGGGTAAGGGTAAGGGTAAGGGTAAGCTTAAGGGTAAAAGCAAGGGTAAGGGTAAGGGTGAGGGTAAGGGTAAGGGTAAGGGTAAGGGTAAAGGTAAGGGTAAGCCTAAGAGTAAAAGCAAGGGTAAGGGTAAGGGTAAGGGTAAGGGTAAGGGTAAGGGTAAGGGTAAGGGTAAGGGTAAGCTTAAGGGTAAAAGCAAGGGTAAGGATAAGGGTAAGGGTAAGGGTAAGGGTAAGGGTAAGCTTAAGGGTAAAAGCAAGGGTAAGGGTAAGGGTAAGGGTAAGGGTAAGGGTGAGGGTAAGGGTAAGGGTAAGGGTAAGGGTAAGGGTAAGGGTAAGGGTAAGGGTAAGGGTAAGGGTAAGGGTAAGCTTAAGGGTAAGGGTAAGGGTAAGGGTAAGCTTAAGGGTAAAAGCAAGGGTAAGGGTAAGGGTAAGGGTAAGGGTAAGGGTAAAGGTAAGGGTAAGCCTTAGGGTAAAAGCAAGGGTAAGGGTAAGGGTAAGGGTAAGGGTAAGGGTAAGGGTAAGGGTAAGGGTAAGGGTAAGGGTAAGGGTAAGGGTAAGGGTAAGGGTAAGGGTAAGGGTAAGGGTAAGGGTAAGGGTAAGCTTAAGGGTAAAAGCAAGGGTAAGGGTAAGGGTAAGGGTAAGGGTAAGGGTAAGGGTAAGGGTAAGGGTAAGGGTAAGCTTAAGGGTAAAAGCAAGGGTAAGGGTAAGGGTAAGGGTAAGGGTAAGGGTAAGGGTAAGGGTAAGGGTAAGGGTAAACTTAAGGGTAAAAGCAAGGGTAAGGGTAAGGGTAAGGGTAAGGGTAAGGGTAAGGGTAAGGGTAAAGGTAAGGGTAAGCCTAAGGGTAAAAGCAAGGGTAAGGGTAAGGGTAAGGGTAAGGGTAAGGGTAAGGGTAAGGGTAAGAGTAAGGGTAAGGGTAAGGGTGAGCTTAAGGGTAAAAGCAAGGGTAAGGGTAAGGGTAAGGGTAAGGGTAAGCCTAAGGGTAAAAGCAAGGGTAAGGGTAAGGTTAAGGGTAAGGGTAAGGGTAAGCTTAAGGGTAAAAGCAAGGGTAAGGGTAAGGGTAAGGGTAAGGGTAAGGGTAAGCTTAAGGGTAAAAGCAAGAGTAAGGGTAAGGGTGAGGGTAAGGGTAAGGGTAAGGGTAAGGGTAAAGGTAAGGGTAAGCCTAAGAGTAAAAGCAAGGGTAAGGGTAAGTGTAAGGGTAAGGGTAAGGGTAAGGGTAAGGGTAAGGGTAAGGGTAAGGGTAAGCTTAAGGGTAAAAGAAGGGTAAGGATAAGGGTAAGGGTAAGGGTAAGGGTAAGGGTAAGGGTAAGGGTAAGGGTAAGCTTAAGGGTAAAAGCAAGGGTAAGGGTAAGGGTAAGGGTAAGGGTAAGGGTAAGGGTAAGTGTAAGGGTAAGGGTAAGGGTAAGCTTAAGGGTAAAAGCAAGGGTAAGGGTTAGGGTAAGGGTAAGGGTAAGGGTAAGGGTAAGGGTAAGCTTAAGGGTAAAAGCAAGGGTAAGGGTAAGGGTAAGGGTAAGGGTAAGGGTAAGGGTAAGGGTAAGGGTAAGGGTAAAGGTAAGGGTAAGCCTAAGGGTAAAAGCAAGGGTAAGGGTAAGGGTAAGGGTAAGGGTAAGGGTAAGGGTAAGGGTAAGGGTAAGGGTAAGGGTAAGGGTAAGGGTAAGGGTAAGCTTAAGGGTATAAGCAAGGGTAAGGGTAAGGGTAAGGGTGAGGGTAAGGGTAAGGGTAAGGGTAAGGGTAAGGGTAAGCTTAAGGGTAAAAGCAAGGGTAAGGGTAAGGGTAAGAGTAAGGGTAAGGGTAAGGGTAAGGGTAAGGGTAAGCTTAAGGGTAAAAGCAAGGGTAAGGGTAAGGGTAAGGGTAAGGGTAAGGGTAAGGGTAAGGGTAAAGGTAAGGGTAAGGGTAAAGGAAAGGTTAAGCCTAAGGGTTAAAGCAAGGGTAAGGGTAAGGGTAAGGGTAAGGGTAAGGGTAAGGGTAAGGGTAAGGGTAAGGGTAAGGGTAAGGGTAAGGGTAAGGGTAAGGGTAAGGGTAAGCTTAAGGGTAAAAGCAAGGGTAAGGGTAAGGGTAAGGGTAAGGGTAAGCCTAAGTGTAAAAGCAAGGATAAGGGTAAGGGTAAGGGTAAGGGTAAGGGTAAGCTTAAGGGTAAAAGCAAGGGTAAGGGTAAGGGTAAGGGTAAGGGTAAGGGTAAGGGTAAGCTCAAGGGTAAAAGCAAGGGTAAGGGTAAGGGTAAGGGTAAGGGTAAGGGTAAGGGTAAGGGTAAGGGTAAAGGTAAGGGTAAGCCTAAGGGTCAAAGCAAGGGTAAGGGTAAGGGTAAGGGTAAGGGTAAGGGTAAGGGTAAGGGTAAGGGTAAGGGTAAGGGTAAGCTTAAGGGTAAAAGCAAGGGTAAGGGTAAGGGTAAGGGTAAGGGTAAGGGTAAGGGTAAGGGTTAGGGTAAGGGTAAGGGTAAGGGTAAGCTTAAGGGTAAGGGTAAGGGTAAGGGTAAGGGTAAGCCTAAGGGTGAAAGCAAGGGTAAGTGTAAGGGTAAGGGTAAGGGTAAGGGTAAGCTTACCCTTACCCTTACCCTTACCCTTACCCTTACCCTTGCTTTTACCCTTAAGCTTACCCTTACCCTCACCCTTACCCTTACCCTCACCCTTACCCTTATCCTCACCCTTGCTTTTACCCTTAAGCTTACCCTTACCCTTACCCTTACCCTTACCCTTACCCTTACCCTTACCCTTACCCTTACCCTTGCTTTTACTCTTAGGCTTACCCTTACCTTTACCCTTACCCTTACCCTTACCCTTACCCTCACCCTTACCCTTACCCTTGCTTTTACCCTTAAGCTTACCCTTACCCTTACCCTTACCCTTACCCTTACCCTTGCTTTTACCCTTAAGCTTACCCTTACCCTTACCCTTAACCTTACCCTTACCCTTGCTTTTACCCTTAGGCTTACCCTTACCCTTACCCTTACCCTTACCCTTGCTTTTACCCCTAAGCTTACCCTTACCCTTACCCTTACTCTTACCCTTACCCTTACCCTTACCCTTACCCTTACCCTTACCCTTACCCTTAGCCTTACCCTTACCCTTGCTTTTACCCTTAGGCTTACCCTTACCTTTACCCTTACCCTAACCCTTACCCTTACCCTTACCCTTACCCTTACCCTTGCTTTTACCCTTAAGCTTACCCTTACCCTTACCCTTACCCTTACCCTTACCCTTACCCTTACCCTTACCCTTACCGTTACCCTTACCCTTGCTTTTACCCTTAAGCTTACCCTTACCCTTACCCTTACCCTTACCCTTACCCTTACCCTTACCCTTACCCTTACCCTTACCCTTGCTTTTACCCTTAAGCTTACCCTTACCCTTACCCTTACCCTTACCCTTACCCTTACCCTTACCCTTACCCTTACCCTTACCCTTACCCTTGCTTTTACCCTTAGGCTTACCCTTACCTTTACCCTTACCCTTACCCTTACCCTTACCCTTACCCTTGCTTTTACCCTTAAGCTTACCCTTACCCTTACCCTTACCCTTAAGCTTACCCTTACCCTTACCCTTACCCTTACCCTTACCCTTACCCTTACCCTTACCCTTACCCTTACCCTGACCCTTGCTTTTACCCTTAAGCTTACCCTTACCCTTACCCTTACCCTTACCCTTACCCTTGCTTTTACCCTTAAGCTTACCCTTACCCTTACCCTTACCCTTAAGCTTATCCTTACCCTTACCCTTACCCTTACCCTTACCCTTACCCTTACCCTTACCCTTACCCTTACCCTTACCCTTACCCTTACCCTTGCTTTTACCCTTAAGCTTACCCTTACCCTTACCCTTACCCTTACCCTTACCCTTAAGCTTACCCTTACCCTTACCCTTACCCTTACCCTTACCCTTAACCTTACCCTTGCTTTTACCCTTAAGCTTACCCTTACCCTTACCCTTACCCTTACCCTTAAGCTTACCTTTACCCTTACCCTTACCCTTACCCTTACCCTTGCTTTTACCCTTAAGCTTACCCTTACCCTTACCCTTACCCTTACCCTTAAGCTTACCCTTACCCTTACCCTTACCCTTACCCTTACCCTTACCCTTACCCTTACCCTTGCTTTTACCTTTAAGCTTACCCTTACCCTTACCCTAAGTAAGGGTAAGGGTAAGGGTAAGGGTAAGGGTAAGGGTAAGGGTAAGGGTAAGGGTAAGGGTAAGGGTAAGGGTAAGGGTAAGGGTAAGGGTAAGGGTAAGGGTAAGGGTAAGGGTAAGGGTAAGGGTAAGCTTAAGGGTAAAAGCAAGGGTAAGGGTAAGGGTAAGGGTAAGGGTAAGGGTAAGGGTAAGGGTAAGGGTAAGGGTAAGGGTAAGGGTAAGGGTAAGGGTAAGGGTAAGGGTAAGGGTAAGGGTAAGCTTAAGGGTAAGGGTAAGGGTAAGGGTAAGGGTAAGCCTAAGGGTAAAAGCAAGGGTAAGGGTAAGGGTAAGGGTAAGGGTAAGGGTAAGCTTAAGGGTAAAAGCAAGAGTAAGGGTAAGGCTAAGGGTAAGGGTAAGGGTAAGGGTAAGGGTAAGGGTAAGGGTAAGGGTAAGGGTAAGGGTAAGGGTAAGCTTAAGGGTAAAAGCAAGGGTAAGGGTAAGGGTAAGGGTAAGGGTAAGGGAAAGGGTAAGGGTAAAGGTGAGGGTAAGCCTAAGGGTAAAAGCAAGGGTAAGGGTAAGGGTAAGGGTAAGGGTAAGGGTAAGGGTAAGGGTAGGGGTAAGAGTAAGGGTAAGGGTAAGCTTAAGGGTAAAAGCAAGGGTAAGGGTAAGGGTAAGGGTAAGGGTAAGGGTAAGGGTAAGGGTAAGGGTAAGGGTAAGGGTAAGGGTAAGGGTAAGGGTAAGGGTAAGGGTAAGGGTAAGGGTAAGGGTAAGGGTAAGGGTAAGGGTAAGGGTAAGGGTAAGGGTAAGGGTAAGGGTAAGGGTAAGGGTAAGGGTAAGGGTAAGGGTAAGCTTAAGGGTAAAAGCAAGGGTAAGGGTAAGGGTAAGGGTAAGGGTAAGGGTAAGGGTAATGGTAAGGGTAAAGGTAAGGGTAAGCCTAAGGGTAAAAGCAAGGGTAAGGGTAAGGGTAAGGGTAAGGGTAAGGGTAAGGGTAAGGGTAAGGGTAAGGGTAAGGGTAAGCTTAAGGGTAAAAGCAAGGGTAAGGGTAAGGGTAAGGGTAAGGGTAAGGGTAAGGGTAAGCTTAAGGGTAAGGGTAAGGGTAAGGGTAAGGGTAAGCTTAAGGGTAAAAGCAAGGGTAAGGGTAAGGGTAAGGGTAAGGGTAAGGGTAAGCTTAAGGGTAAAAGCAAGGGTAAGGGTAAGGGTAAGGGTAAGGGTAAAGGTAAGGGTAAGGGTAAGGGTAAGCTTAAGGGTAAGGGTAAGGGTAAGGGTAAGGGTAAGCTTAAGGGTAAAAGCAAGGGTAAGGGTAAGAGTAAGGGTAAGGGTAAGGGTAAGGGTAAGGGTAAGGGTAAGGGTAAGGGTAAGGGTGAGCTTAAGGGTAAAAGCAAGGGTAAGGGTAAGGGTAAGGGTAAGGGTAAGGGTGAGGGTAAGGGTAAGGGTAAGGGTAAGCTTAAGGGTAAAAGCAAGGGTAAGGGTAAGGGTAAGGGTAAGGGTAAGGGTAAGGGTAAGGGTAAGGGTAAGGGTAAGGGTAAGGGTAAAGTTAAGGGTAAGCCTAAGGGTAAAAGCAAGGGTAAGGGTAAGGGTAAGGGTAAGGGTAAAAGTAAGGGTAAGGGTAAGGGTAAGGGTAAGCTTAAGGGTAAATCAAGGGTAAGGGTAAGGGTAAGGGAAAGGGTAAGCCTAAGGGTAAAAGCAAGGGTAAGGGTAAGGGTAAGGGTAAGTGTAAGGGTAAGGGTAAGGGTAAGCTTAAGGGTAAAAGCAAGGGTAAGGTAAGGGTAAGGGTAAGGGTAAGGGTAAGGGTAAGCTTAAGGGTAAAAGCAAGGGTGAGGGTAAGGGTAAGGGTAAGGGTAAGGGTAAGGGTAAGGGTAAGGGTAAGGGTAAGCTTAAGGGTAAAAGCAAGGGTAAGGGTAAGGGTAAGGGTAAGGGTAAGGGTAAGGGTAAGGGTAAGGGTAAGGGTAAGGGTAAGCTTAAGGGTAAAAGCAAGGGTAAGGGTAAGGGTAAGGGTAAGGGTAAGGGTAAGGGTAAGGGTAAAGGTAAGGGTAAGCCTAAGGGTAAAAGCAAGGGTAAGGGTAAGGGTAAGGGTAAGGATAAGGGTAAGGGTAAGGGTAAGGGTAAGGGTAAGGGTAAGGGTAAGGGTAAGGGTAAGGGTAAGGGTAAGGGTAAGGGTAAGGGTAAGCTTAAGGGTAAAAGCAAGGGTAAGGGTAAGGGTAAGGGTAATGGTAAGCCTAAGGGTAAAAGCAAGGGTAAGGGTAGGGGTAAGGGTAAGGGTAAGGGTAAGCTTAAGGGTAAAAGCAAGGGTAAGGGTAAGGGTAAGGGTAAGGGTAAGGGTAAGGGTAAGGGTAAGCTTAAGGGTAAAAGCAAGGGTAAGGGTAAGGGTAAGGGTAAGGGTAAGGGTAAGGGTAAGGGTAAGGGTAAAGGTAAGGGTAAGCCTAAGGGTAAAAGCAAGGGTAAGGGTAAGGGTAAGGGTAAGGGTAAGGGTAAGGGTAAGGGTAAGGGTAAGCTTAAGGATAAAAGCAAGGGTAAGGGTAAGGGTAAGGGTAAGGGTAAGGGTAAGGGTAAGGGTAAGGGTAAGGGTAAGGGTAAGCTTAAGGGTAAGGGTAAGGGTAAGGGTAAGGGTAAGCTTAAGGGTAAAAGCAAGGGTAAGGGTAAGGGTAAGGGTAAGCTTAAGGGTAAAAGCAAGGGTAAGGGTAAGGGTAAGGGTAAGGGTAAGGGTAAGGGTAAGGGTAAGGGTAAGGGTAAGGGTAAGGGTAAGCTTAAGGGTAAGGGTAAGGGTAAGGGTAAGGGTAAGCTTAAGGGTAAAAGCAAGGGTAAGGGTAAGGGTAAGGGTAAGGGTAAGGGTAAGCTTAAGGGTAAGGGTAAGGGTAAGGGTAAGGGTAAGCTTAAGGGTAAAAGCAAGGGTAAGGTTAAGGGTAAGGGTAAGGGTAAGGGTAAGGGTAAGCTTAAGGGTAAGGGTAAGGGTAAGGGTAAGGGTAAGCTTAAGGGTAAAAGCAAGGGTAAGGGTAAGGGTAAGGGTAAGGGTAAGGGTAAGGGTAAGGGTAAGGGTAAGGGTAAGGGTAAGGGTAAGGGTAAGGGTAAGGGTAAGGGTAAGGGTAAGGGTAAGGGTAAGCTTAAGGGTAAGGGTAAGGGTAAGGGTAAGCTTAAGGGTAAAAGCAAGGGTAAGGGTAAGGGTAAGGGTAAGGGTAAGGGTAAGCTTAAGGGTAAAAGCAAGGGTAAGGGTAAGGGTAAGGGTAAGGGTAAGGGTAAGGGTAAGCTTAAGGGTAAGGGTAAGGGTAAGGGTAAGGGTAAGCTTAAGGGTAAAAGCAAGGGTAAGGGTAAGGGTAAGGGTAAGGGTAAGGGTAAGCTTAAGGGTAAGGGTAAGGGTAAGGGTAAGGGTAAGCTTAAGGGTAAAAGCAAGGGTAAGGTTAAGGGTAAGGGTAAGGGTAAGGGTAAGCTTAAGGGTAAGGGTAAGGGTAAGGGTAATGGTAAGCTTAAGGGTAAAAGCAAGGGTAAGGGTAAGGGTAAGGGTAAGGGTAAGGGTAAGGGTAAGGGTAAGGGTAAGGGTAAGGGTAAGGGTAAGGGTAAGGGTAAGGGTAAGGGTAAGGGTAAGGGTAAGGGTAAGCTTAAGGGTAAGGGTAAGGGTAAGGGTAAGCTTAAGGGTAAAAGCAAGGGTAAGGGTAAGGGTAAGGTAAAGGGTAAGGGTAAAGTTAAGGGTAAGCCTAAGGGTAAAAGCAAGGGTAAGGGTAAGGGTAAGGGTAAGGGTAAGGGTAAGGGTAAGGGTAAGGGTAAGGGTAAGGGTAAGCTTAAGGGTAAAAGCAAGGGTAAGGGTAAGGGTAAGGGTAAGGGTAAGGGTAAGGGTAAGGGTAAGGGTAAGGGTAAGGGTAAGGGTAAGCTTAAGGGTAAAAGCAAGGGTAAGGGTAAGGGTAAGGGTAAGGGTAAGGGTAAGGGTAAGGGTAAGGGTAAGGGTAAGGGTAAGGGTAAGGGTAAGCTTAATGGTAAAAGCAAGGGTAAGGGTAAGGGTAAGTGTAAGGGTATGGGTTAGGGTAAGGTCAAAGGTAAGGGTAAGCCTAAGGGTAAAAGCAAGGGTAAAGGTAAGGGTAAGGGTAAGGGTAAGGGTAAGGGTAAGGGTAAGGGTAAGGGTAAGGGTAAGAGTAAGGGTAAGGGTAAGGGTAAGCTTAAGGGTAAAAGCAAGGGTAAGGGTAAGGGTAAGGGTAAGGGTAAGCCTAAGGGTAAAAGCAAGGGTAAGGGTAAGGTTAAGGGTAAGGATAAGGGTAAGCTTAAGGGTAAAAGCAAGGGTAAGGGTAAGGGTAAGGGTAAGGGTAAGGGTAAGCTTAAGGGTAAAAGCAAGGGTAAGGGTAAGGGTGAGGGTAAGGGTAAGGGTAAGGGTAAGGGTAAAGGTAAGGGTAAGCCTAAGAGTAAAAGCAAAGGTAAGGGTAAGGGTAAGGGTAAGGGTAAGGGTAAGGGTAAGGGTAAGGGTAAGGGTAAGGGTAAGCTTAAGGGTAAAAGCAAGGGTAAGGATAAGGGTAAGGGTAAGGGTAAGGGTAAGGGTAAGGGTAAGGGTAAGGGTAAGGGTAAGCTTAAGGGTAAAAGCAAGGGCAAGGGTAAGGGTAAGGGTAAGGGTAAGGGTAAGGGTAAGGGTAAGGGTAAGGGTAAGGGTAAGGGTAAGCTTAAGGGTAAAAGCAAGGGTAAGGGTTAGGGTAAGGGTAAGGGTAAGGGTAAGGGTAAGGGTAAGGGTAAGCTTAAGGGTAAAAGCAAGGGTAAGGGTAAGGGTAAGGGTAAGGGTTAGGGTAAGGGTAAGGGTAAAGGTAAGGGTAAGCCTAAGGGTAAAAGCAAGGGTAAGGGTAAGGGTAAGGGTAAGGGTAAGGGTAAGGGTAAGGGTAAGGGTAAGGGTAAGGGTAAGGGTAAGGGTAAGGGTAAGCTCAAGGGTATAAGCAAGGGTAAGGGTAAGGGTAAGGGTGAGGGTAAGGGTAAGGGTAAGGGTAAGGGTAAGCTTAAGGGTAAAAGCAAGGGTAAGGGTAAGGGTAAGGATAAGGGTAAGGGTAAGGGTAAGGGTAAGCTTAAGGGTAAAAGCAAGGGTAAGGGTAAGGGTAAGGGTAAGGGTAAGGGTAAGGGTAAGGGTAAGGGTAAGGGTAAGGGTAAGGGTAAGGGTAAGGGTAAGGGTAAGGGTAAAGGTAAGGTTAAGCCTAAGGGTAAAAGCAAGGGTAAGGGTAAGGGTAAGGGTAAGGGTAAGGGTAAGGGTAAGGGTAAGGGTAAGGGTAAGGGTAAGGGTAAGCTTAAGGGTAAGGGTAAGGGTAAGGGTAAGCTTAAGGGTAAAAGCAAGGGTAAGCTTAAGGGTAAGGGTAAGGGTAAGGGTAAGCTTAAGGGTAAAAGCAAGGGTAAGGGTAAGGGTAAGGGTAAGGGTAAGGGTAAAGTTAAGGGTAAGCCTAAGGGTAAAAGCAAGGGTAAGGGTAAGGGTAAGGGTAAGGGTAAGGGTAAGGGTAAGGGTAAGGGTAAGGGTAAGGGTAGGCTTAAGGGTAAAAGCAAGGGTAAGGGTAAGGGTAAGGGTAAGGGTAAGGGTAAGGGTAAGGGTAAGGGTAAGGGTAAGGGTAAGGGTAAGCTTAAGGGTAAAAGCAAGGGTAAGGGTAAGGGTAAGGGTAAGGGTAAGGGTAAGGGTAAGGGTAAGGGTAAGGGTAAGGGTAAGGGTAAGGGTAAGCTTAATGGTAAAAGCAAGGGTAAGGGTAAGGGTAAGGGTAAGGGTAAGGGTTAGGGTAAGGGTAAAGGTAAGGGTAAGCCTAAGGGTAAAAGCAAGGGTAAGGGTAAGGGTAAGGGTAAGGGTAAGGGTAAGGGTAAGGGTAAGGGTAAGGGTAAGGGTAAGGGTAAGGGTAAGAGTAAGGGTAAGGGTAAGGGTAAGCTAAAGGGTAAAAGCAAGGGTAAGGGTAAGGGTAAGGGTAAGGGTAAGCCTAAGGGTAAAAGCAAGGGTAAGGGTAAGGTTAAGGGTAAGGATAAGGGTAAGCTTAAGGGTAAAAGCAAGGGTAAGGGTAAGGGTAAGGGTAAGGGTAAGGGTAAGCTTAAGGGTAAAAGCAAGGGTAAGGGTAAGGGTGAGGGTAAGGGTAAGGGTAAGGGTAAGGGTAAGAGTAAAGGTAAGGGTAAGCCTAAGAGTAAAAGCAAAGGTAAGGGTAAGGGTAAGGGTAAGGGTAAGGGTAAGGGTAAGGGTAAGGGTAAGGGTAAGGGTAAGCTTAAGGGTAAAAGCAAGGGTAAGGATAAGGGTAAGGGTAAGGGTAAGGGTAAGGGTAAGGGTAAGGGTAAGGGTAAGCTTAAGGGTAAAAGCAAGGGTAAGGGTAAGGGTAAGGGTAAGGGTAAGGGTAAGGGTAAGGGTAAGGGTAAGGGTAAGGGTAAGGGTAAGGGTAAGGGTAAGGGTAAGGGTAAGGGTAAGGGTAAGCTTAAGGGTAAAAGCAAGGGTAAGGGTTAGGGTAAGGGTAAGGGTAAGGGTAAGGGTATGGGTAAGCTTAAGGGTAAAAGCAAGGGTAAGGGTAAGGGTAAGGGTAAGGGTAAGGGTAAGGGTAAGGGTAAGGGTAAAGGTAAGGGTAAGCCTAAGGGTAAAAGCAAGGGTAAGGGTAAGGGTAAGGGTAAGGGTAAGGATAAGGGTAATGGTAAGGGAAAGGGTAAGGGTAAGGGTAAGGGTAAGGGTAAGGGTAAGGGTAAGGGTAAGGGTAAGCTTGAGGGTATAAGCAAGGGTAAGGGTAAGGGTAAGGGTGAGGGTAAGGGTAAGGGTAAGGGTAAGGGTAAGCTTAAGGGTAAAAGCAAGGGTAAGGGTAAGGGTAAGGATAAGGGTAAGGGTAAGGGTAAGGGTAAGCTTAAGGGTAAAAGCAAGGGTAAGGGTAAGGGTAAGGGTAAGGGTAAGGGTAAGGGTAAGGGTAAGGGTAAGGGTAAGGGTAAGGGTAAGGGTAAGGGTAAGGGTAAAGGTAAGGTTAAGCCTAAGGGTAAAAGCAAGGGTAAGGGTAAGGGTAAGGGTAAGGGTAAGGGTAAGGGTAAGGGTAAGGGTAAGGGTAAGGGTAAGGGTAAGGGTAAGGGTAAGCTTAAGGGTAAAAGCAAGGGTAAGGGTAAGGGTAAGGGTAAGGGTAAGCCTAAGGGTATTAGCAAGGGTAAGGGTAAGGGTAAGGGTAAGGGTAAGGGTAAGCTTAAGGGTAAAAGCAAGGGTAAGGGTAAGGGTAAGGGTAAGGGTAAGGGTAAGGGTAAGGGTAAGGGTTAGCTTAAGGGTAAAAGCAAGGGTAAGGGTAAGGGTAAGGGTAAGGGTAAGGGTAAGGGTAAGGGTAAGGGTAAGGGTAAGGGTAAGCTTAAGGGTAAAAGCAAGGGTAAGGGTAAGGGTAAGGGTAAGGGTAAGGGTAAGGGTAAGGGTAAGGGTAATGGTAAGGGTAAAGGTAAGGGTAAGCCTAAGGGTAAAAGCAAGGGTAAGGGTAAGGGTAAGGGTAAGGGTAAGGTTAAGGGTAAGGGTTAGGGTAAGGGTAAGGGTAAGCTTAAGGGTAAGGGTAAGGGTAAGGGTAAGCTTAAGGGTAAAAGCAAGGGTAAGGGTAAGGGTAAGGGTAAGGGTAAGGGTAAGCTTAAGGGTAAGGGTAAGGGTAAGGGTAAGGGTAAGGGTAAGCTTAAGGGTAAAAGCAAGGGTAAGGGTAAGGGTAAGGGTAGGGGTAAGGGTAAGCTTAAGGGTAAAAGCAAGGGTAAGGGTAAGGGTAAGGTTAAGGGTAAGGGTAAGGGTAAGGGTAAGGGTAAGCTTAAGGGTAAGGGTAAGGGTAAGGGTAAGGGTAAGCTTAAGGGTAAAAGCAAGGGTAAGGGTCAGGGTAAGGGTAAGTGTAAGGGTAAGGGTAAGGGTAAGGGTAAGGGTAAGGGTGAGCTTAAGGGTAAAAGCAAGGGTAAGGGTAAGGTTAAGGGTAAGGGTAAGGGTAAGGGTAAGGGTAAGGATTAGCTTAAGGTTAAAAGCAAGGGTAAGGGTAAGGGTAAGGGTAAGGGTAAGGGTAAGGGTAAGGGTAAGGGTAAGGGTAAGGGTAAGGGTAAAGGTAAGGGTAAGCCTAAGGGTAAAAGCATTGGTAAGGGTAAGGGTAAGGGTAAGGGTAAGAGTAAGGGTAAGGGTAAGGGTAAGGGTAAGCTTAAGGGTAAAAGCAAGGGTAAGGGTAAGGGTAAGGGTAAGGGTAAGCCTAAGGGTAAAAGCAAGGGTAAGGGTAAGGGTAAGGGTAAGGGTAAGGGTAAGCTTAAGGGTAAAAGTAAGGGTAAGGGTAAGGGTAAGGGTAAGGGTAAGGGTAAGGGTAAGCTTAAGGGTAAAAGCAAGGGTGAGGGTAAGGGTAAGGGTAAGGGTAAGGGTAAGGGTAAGGGTAAGGGTAAGGGTAAGCTTAAGGGTAAAAGCAAGGGTAAGGGTAAGGGTAAGGGTAAGGGTAAGGGTAAGGGTAAGGGTAAGGGTAAGCTTAAGGGTAAAAGCAAGGGTAAGGGTAAGGGTAAGGGTAAGGGTAAGGGTAAAGGTAAGGGTAAGCCTAAGGGTAAAAGCAAGGGTAAGGGTAAGGGTAAGGGTAAGGGTAAGGGTAAGGGTAAGGGTTAGGGTAAGGGTAAGGGTAAGGGTAAGGGTAAGGGTAAGGGTAAGGGTAAGGGTAAGGGTAAGGGTTAGGGTAAGGGTAAGGGTAAGCTTAAGGGTAAAAGCAAGGGTAAGGGTAAGGGAAAGGGTAAGGGTAAGCCTAAGGGTAAAAGCAAGGGTAAGGGTAAGGGTAAGGGTAAGGGTAAGGGTAAGCTTAAGGGTAAAAGCAAGAGTAAGGGTAAGGGCAAGGGTAAGGGTAAGGGTAAGCTTAAGGGTAAAAGCAAGGGTAAGGGTAAAGGTAAGGGTAAGGGTAAGGGTAAGGGTAAGGGTAAGGGTAAGGGTAAGGGTAAGGGTAAAGGTAAGGGTAAGCCTAAGGGTAAGGGTAAGGGTAAGGGTAAGGGTAAGGGTAAGGTTAAGGGTAAGGGTAAGGGTAAGCTTAAGGGTAAAAGCAAGGGTAAGGGTAAGGGTAAGGGTAAGGGTAAGGGTAAGGGTAAGGGTAAGGGTAAGGGTAAGGGTAAGGGTAAGGGTAAGGGTAAGCTTAAGGGTAAGGGTAAGGGTAAGGGTAAGGGTAAGCTTAAGGGTAAAAGCAAGGGTAAGGGTAAGGGTAAGGGTAAGGGTAAGCTTAAGGGTAAAAGCAAGGGTAAGGGTATAGGTAAGGGTAAGGGTAAGGGTAAGGGTAAGGGTAAGGGTAAGGGTAAGCTTAAGGGTAAGGGTAAGGGTAAGGGTAAGGGTAAGCTTAAGGGTAAAAGCAAGGGTGAGGGTAAGGGTAAGGGTAAGGGTAAGGGTAAGGGTAAGCTTAAGGGTAAGGGTAAGGGTAAGGGTAAGGGTAAGCTTAAGGGTAAAAGCAAGGGTAAGGGTAAGGGTGAGGGTAAGGGTAAGGGTAAGGGTAAGGGTAAGCTTAAGGGTAAGGGTAAGGGTAAGGGTAAGGGTAAGCTTAAGGGTAAAAGAAAGGGTAAGGGTAAGGGTAAGGGTAAGGGTAAGGGTAAGGGTAAGGGTAAGGGTAAGGGTAAGGGTAAGGGTAAGGGTAAGGGTAAGGGTAAGGGTAAGGGTAAGGAAAAGCTTAAGGGTAAGGGTAAGGGTAAGGGTAAGGGTAAGCTTAAGGGTAAAAGCAAGGGTAAGGGTAAGGGTAAGGGTAAGGGTAAGGGTAAGCTTAAGGGTAAAAGCAAGGGTAAGGGTAAGGGTAAGGGTAAGGGTAAGGGTAAGGGGAAGGGTAAGGGTAAGGGTAAGGGTAAGGGTAAGGGTAAGGGTAAGCTTAAGGGTAAGGGTAAGGGTAAGGGTAAAGGTAAGGGTAAGGGTAAGGGTAAGGGTAAGGGTAAGGGTAAGGGTAAGGGTAAGGGTAAAGGTAAGGGTAAGCCTAAGGGTAATAGCAAGGATAAGGGTAAGGGTAAGGGTAAGGGTAAGGGTAAGGGTAAGGGTAAGGGTACGGGTAAGGGTAAGCTTAAGGGTAAAAGCAAGGGTAAGGGTAAGGGTAAGGGTAAGGGTAAGGGTAAGGGTAAGGGTAAGGGTAAGGGTAAGGGTAAGGGTAAGGGTAAGCTTAAGGGTAAAAGCAAGGGTAAGGGTAAGGGTAAATGTAAGGGTAAGGGTAAGGGTAAGGGTAAGCTTAAGGGTAAAAGCAAGGGTAAGGGTAAGGGTAAGGGTAAGGGTAAGGGTAAGGGTTAGGGTAAGGGTAAAGGTAAGGGTAAGCCTAAGGGTAAAAGCAAGGGTAAGGGTAAGGGTAAGGGTAACGGTAAGGGTAAGGGTAAGGGTAAGGGTAAGGGTAAGGGTAAGGGTAAGAGTAAGGGTAAGGGTAAGGGTAAGCTTAAGGGTAAAAGCAAGGGTAAGGGTAAGGGTAAGGGTAAGGGTAAGCCTTAGGGTAAAAGCAAGGGTAAGGGTAAGGGTAAGGGTAAGGGTAAGGGTAAGCTTAAGGGTAAAAGCAAGGGTAAGGGTAAGGGTAAGGGTAAGGGAAAGGGTAAGGGTAAGGGTAAGCTTAAGGGTAAAAGCAAGGGTAAGGGTAAGGGTAAGGGTAAGGGTAAGGGTAAGGGTAAGGGTAAGGGTAAGGGTAAAGGTAAGGGTAAGCCTAAGGGTAAAAGCAAGGGTAAGGGTAAGGGTAAGGGTAAGGGTAAGGGTAAGGGTAAGGGTAAGGGTAAGGGTAAGGGTAAGGGTAAGGGTAAGCTTAAGGGTAAAAGCAAGGGTAAGGGTAAGGGTAAGGGTAAGGGTAAGGGTAAGGGTAAGGGTAAGGGTAAGGGTAAGGGTAAGGGTAAGGGTAAGCTTAAGGGTAAAAGCAAGGGTAAGGGTAAGGGTAAGGGTAAGGGTAAGGGTAAGGGTAAGGGTAAGGGTAAGGGTAAGGGTAAGGGTAAGGGTAAGGGTAAAGGTAAGGGTAAGGGTAAGGGTAAGGGTAAGGGTAAGGGTAAGCTTAAGGGTAAAAGCAAGGGTAAGGGTTAGGGTAAGGGTAAGGGTAAGGGTAAGGGTAAGGGTAAGCTTAAGGGTAAAAGCAAGGGTAAGGGTAAGGGTAAGGGTAAGGGTAAGGGTAAGGGTAAGGGTAAGGGTAAGGGTAAGGGTAAGGGTAAGCTTAAGGGTAAAAGCAAGGGTAAGGGTAAGGGTAAGGGTAAGGGTAAGGGTAAGGGTAAGGGTAAGGGTAAGGGTAAGCTTAAGGGTAAAAGCAAGGGTAAGGATAAGGGTAAGGGTAAGGGTAAGGGTTAGGGTAAGGGTAAAGGTAAGGGTAAGCCTAAGGGTAAAAGCAAGGGTAAGGGTAAGGGTAAGGGTAAGGGTAAGGGTAAGGGTAAGGGTTAGGGTAAGGGTAAAGGTAAGGGTAAGCCTAAGGGTAAAAGCAAGGGTAAGGGTAAGGGTAAGGGTAAGGGTAAAGGTAAGGGTAAGGGTAAGGGTAAAAGTAAGGGTAAGGGTAAGGGTAAGCTTAAGGGTAAAAGCAAGGGTAAGGGTAAGGGTAAGGGTAAGGGTAAGCCTAAGGGTAAAAGCAAGGGTAAGGGTAAGGGTAAGGGTAAGGGTAAGGGTAAGCTTAAGGGTAAAAGCAAGGGTAAGGGTAAGGGTAAGGGTAAGGGAAAGGGTAAGGGTAAGGGTAAGCTTAAGGGTAAAAGCAAGGGTAAGGGTAAGGGTAAGGGTAAGGGTAAGGGTAAGGGTAAGGGTAAGGGTAAAGGCAAGGGTAAGACTAAGGGTAAAAGCAAGGGTAAGGGTAAGGGTAAGGGTAAGGGTAAGGTTAAGGGTAAGGGTTAGGGTAAGGGTAAGGGTAAGCTTAAGGGTAAGGGTAAGGGTAAGGGTAAGGGTAAGGGTAAGCTTAAGGGTAAAAGCAAGGGTAAGGGTAAGGGTAAGGGTAAGGGTAAGGGTAAGCTTAAGGGTAAGGGTAAGGGTAAGGGTAAGGGTAAGCTTAAGGGTAAAAGCAAGGGTAAGGGTAAGGGTAAGGGTAAGGGTAAGGGTAAGGGTAAGGGTAAAGGTAAGGGTAAGCCTAAGGGTAAAAGCATTGGTAAGGGTAAGGGTAAGGGTAAGGGTAAGAGTAAGGGTAAGGGTAAGGGTAAGGGTAAGCTTAAGGGTAAAAGCAAGGGTAAGGGTAAGGGTAAGGGTAAGGGTAAGCCTAAGGGTAAAAGCAAGGGTAAGGGTAAGGGTAAGGGTAAGGGTAAGGGTAAGCTTAAGGGTAAAAGCAAGGGTAAGGGTAAGGGTAAGGGTAAGGGTAAGGGTAAGGGTAAGCTTAAGGGTAAAAGCAAGGGTGAGGGTAAGGGTAAGGGTAAGGGTAAGGGTAAGGGTAAGGGTAAGGGTAAGGGTAAGCTTAAGGGTAAAAGCAAGGGTAAGGGTAAGGGTAAGGGTAAGGGTAAGGGTAAGGGTAAGGGTAAGGGTAAGCTTAAGGGTAAAAGCAAGGGTAAGGGTAAGGGTAAGGGTAAGGGTAAGGGTAAAGGTAAGGGTAAGCCTAAGGGTAAAAGCAAGGGTAAGGGTAAGGGTAAGGGTAAGGGTAAGGGTAAGGGTTAGGGTAAGGGTAAGGGTAAGGGTAAGGGTAAGGGTAAGGGTAAGGGTAAGGGTAAGGGTAAGGGTAAGGGTAAGGGTAAGGGTAAGGGTAAGGGTAAGCTTAAGGGTAAAAGCAAGGGTAAGGGTAAGGGAAAGGGTAAGGGTAAGCCTAAGGGTAAAAGCAAGGGTAAGGGTAAGGGTAAGGGTAAGGGTAAGGGTAAGCTAAAGGGTAAAAGCAAGAGTAAGGGTAAGGGCAAGGGTAAGGGTAAGGGTAAGGGTAAGCTTAAGGGTAAAAGCAAGGGTGAGGGTAAAGGTAAGGGTAAGGGTAAGGGTAAGGGTAAGGGTAAGGGTAAGGGTAAGGGTAAGGGTAAAGGTAAGGGTAAGCCTAAGGGTAAAAGCAAGGGTAAGGGTAAGGGTAAGGGTAAGGGTAAGGGTAAGGTTAAGGGTAAGGGTAAGGGTAAGCTTAAGGGTAAAAGCAAGGGTAAGGGTAAGGGTAAGGGTAAGGGTAAGGGTAAGGGTAAGGGTAAGGGTAAGGGTAAGGGTAAGGGTAAGGGTAAGGGTAAGCTTAAGGGTAAGGGTAAGGGTAAGGGTAAGGGTAAGCTTAAGGGTAAAAGCAAGGGTAAGGGTAAGGGTAAGGGTAAGGGTAAGCTTAAGGGTAAAAGCAAGGGTAAGGGTAAGGGTAAGGGTAAGGGTAAGGGTAAGGGTAAGGGTAAGGGTAAGGGTAAGCTTAAGGGTAAGGGTAAGGGTAAGGGTAAGGGTAAGCTTAAGGGTAAAAGCAAGGGTGAGGGTAAGGGTAAGGGTAAGGGTAAGGGTAAGGGTAAGCTTAAGGGTAAGGGTAAGGGTAAGGGTAAGGGTAAGCTTAAGGGTAAAAGCAAGGGTAAGGGTAAGGGTGAGGGTAAGGGTAAGGGTAAGGGTAAGGGTAAGCTTAAGGGTAAGGGTAAGGGTAAGGGTAAGGGTAAGCTCAAGGGTAAAAGAAAGGGTAAGGGTAAGGGTAAGGGTAAGGGTAAGGGTAAGGGTAAGGGTAAGGGTAAGGGTAAGGGTAAGGGTAAGGGTAAGGGTAAGGGTAAGGGTAAGGGAAAGCTTAAGGGTAAGGGTAAGGGTAAGGGTAAGGGTAAGCTTAAGGGTAAAAGCAAGGGTAAGGGTAAGGGTAAGGGTAAGGGTAAGGGTAAGGGTAAGCTTAAGGGTAAAAGCAAGGGTAAGGGTAAGGGTAAGGGTAAGGGTAAGGGTAAGGGGAAGGGTAAGGGTAAGGGTAAGGGTAAGGGTAAGGGTAAGGGTAAGCTTAAGGGTAAGGGTAAGGGTAAGGGTAAGGGTAAGCTTAAGGGTAAAAGCAAGGGTAAGGGTGAGGGTAAGGGTAAGGGTAAGGGTAAAGGTAAGGGTAAGCCTAAGGGTAAAAGCAAGGATAAGGGTAAGGGTAAGGGTAAGGGTAAGGGTAAGGGTAAGGGTAAGGGTAAGGGTAAGGGTAAGGGTAAGGGTAAGGGTAAGCTTAAGGGTAAAAGCAAGGGTAAGGGTAAGGGTAAGGGTAAGGGTAAGGGTAAGGGTAAGGGTAAGGGTAAGGGTAAGGGTAAGGGTAAGGGTAAGGGTAAGCTTAAGGGTAAAAGCAAGGGTAAGGGTAAGGGTAAATGTAAGGGTAAGGGTAAGGGTAAGTGTAAGCTTAAGGGTAAAAGCAAGGGTAAGGGTAAGGGTAAGGGTAAGGGTAAGGGTTAGGGTAAGGGTAAAGGTAAGGGTAAGCCTAAGGGTAAAAGCAAGGGTAAGGGTAAGGGTAAGGGTAAGGGTAAGGGTAAGGGTAAGGGTAAGGGTAAGGGTAAGAGTAAGGGTAAGGGTAAGGGTAAGCTTAAGGGTAAAAGCAAGGGTAAGGGTAAGGGTAAGGGTAAGGGTAAGCCTAAGGGTAAAAGCATTGGTAAGGGTAAGGGTAAGGGTAAGGGTAAGAGTAAGGGTAAGGGTAAGGGTAAGGGTAAGCTTAAGGGTAAAAGCAAGGGTAAGGGTAAGGGTAAGGGTAAGGGTAAGCCTAAGGGTAAAAGCAAGGGTAAGGGTAAGGGTAAGGGTAAGGGTAAGGGTAAGCTTAAGGGTAAAAGCAAGGGTAAGGGTAAGGGTAAGGGTAAGGGTAAGGGTAAGGGTAAGGGTAAGCTTAAGGGTAAAAGCAAGGGTGAGGGTAAGGGTATGGGTAAGGGTAAGGGTAAGGGTAAGGGTAAGGGTAAGGGTAAGCTTAAGGGTAAAAGCAAGGGTAAGGGTAAGGGTAAGGGTAAGGGTAAGGGTAAGGGTAAGGGTAAGGGTAAGGGTAAGGGTAAGCTTAAGGGTAAAAGCAAGGGTAAGGGTAAGGGTAAGGGTAAGGGTAAGGGTAAAGGTAAGGGTAAGCCTAAGGGTAAAAGCAAGGGTAAGGGTAAGGGTAAGGGTAAGGGTAAGGGTAAGGGTAAGGGTTAGGGTAAGGGTAAGGGTAAGGGTAAGGGTAAGGGTAAGGGTAAGGGTAAGGGTAAGGGTAAGGGTAAGGGTAAGGGTAAGGGTAAGCTTAAGGGTAAAAGCAAGGGTAAGGGTAAGGGAAAGGGTAAGGGTAAGCCTAAGGGTAAAAGCAAGGGTAAGGGTAAGGGTAAGGGTAAGGGTAAGGGTAAGCTTAAGGGTAAAAGCAAGAGTAAGGGTAAGGGCAAGGGTAAGGGTAAGGGTAAGGGTAAGCTTAAGGGTAAAAGCAAAGGTAAGGGTAAAGGTAAGGGTAAGGGTAAGGGTAAGGGTAAGGGTAAGGGTAAGGGTAAGGGTAAAGGTAAGGGTAAGCCTAAGGGTAAAAGCAAGGGTAAGGGTAAGGGTAAGGGTAAGGGTAAGGGTAAGGTTAAGGGTAAGGGTAAGGGTAAGCTTAAGGGTAAAAGCAAGGGTAAGGGTAAGGGTAAGGGTAAGGGTAAGGGTAAGGGTAAGGGTAAGGGTAAGGGTAAGGGTAAGGGTAAGGGTAAGGGTAAGGGTAAGGGTAAGCTTAAGGGTAAGGGTAAGGGTAAGGGTAAGGGTAAGCTTAAGGGTAAAAGCAAGGGTAAGGGTAAGGGTAAGGGTAAGGGTAAGCTTAAGGGTAAAAGCAAGGGTAAGGGTAAGGGTAAGGGTAAGGGTAAGGGTAAGGGTAAGGGTAAGGGTAAGCTTAAGGGTAAGGGTAAGGGTAAGCTTAAGGGTAAAAGCAAGGGTGAGGGTAAGGGTAAGGGTAAGGGTAAGGGTAAGCTTAAGGGTAAGGGTAAGGGTAAGGGTAAGGGTAAGCTTGAGGGTAAAAGCAAGGGTAAGGGTAAGGGTGAGGGTAAGGGTAAGGGTAAGGGTAAGGGTAAGGGTAAGGGTAAGGGTAAGCTTAAGGGTAAAAGCAAGGGTGAGGGTAAGGGTATGGGTAAGGGTAAGGGTAAGGGTAAGGGTAAGGGTAAGGGTAAGCTTAAGGGTAAAAGCAAGGGTAAGGGTAAGGGTAAGGGTAAGGGTAAGGGTAAGGGTAAGGGTAAGGGTAAGGGTAAGCTTAAGGGTAAAAGCAAGGGTAAGGGTAAGGGTAAGGGTAAGGGTAAGGGTAAAGGTAAGGGTAAGCCTAAGGGTAAAAGCAAGGGTAAGGGTAAGGGTAAGGGTAAGGGTAAGGGTAAGGGTAAGGGTTAGGGTAAGGGTAAGGGTAAGGGTAAGGGTAAGGGTAAGGGTAAGGGTAAGGGTAAGGGTAAGGGTAAGGGTAAGGGTAAGGGTAAGCTTAAGGGTAAAAGCAAGGGTAAGGGTAAGGGAAAGGGTAAGGGTAAGCCTAAGGGTAAAAGCAAGGGTAAGGGTAAGGGTAAGGGTAAGGGTAAGGGTAAGGGTAAGCTTAAGGGTAAAAGCAAGAGTAAGGGTAAGGGCAAGGGTAAGGGTAAGGGTAAGGGTAAGCTTAAGGGTAAAAGCAAAGGTAAGGGTAAAGGTAAGGGTAAGGGTAAGGGTAAGGGTAAGGGTAAGGGTAAGGGTAAGGGTAAAGGTAAGGGTAAGCCTAAGGGTAAAAGCAAGGGTAAGGGTAAGGGTAAGGGTAAGGGTAAGGGTAAGGTTAAGGGTAAGGGTAAGGGTAAGCTTAAGGGTAAAAGCAAGGGTAAGGGTAAGGGTAAGGGTAAGGGTAAGGGTAAGGGTAAGGGTAAGGGTAAGGGTAAGGGTAAGGGTAAGGGTAAGGGTAAGGGTAAGCTTAAGGGTAAGGGTAAGGGTAAGGGTAAGGGTAAGCTTAAGGGTAAAAGCAAGGGTAAGGGTAAGGGTAAGGGTAAGGGTAAGCTTAAGGGTAAAAGCAAGGGTAAGGGTAAGGGTAAGGGTAAGGGTAAGGGTAAGGGTAAGGGTAAGGGTAAGCTTAAGGGTAAGGGTAAGGGTAAGCTTAAGGGTAAAAGCAAGGGTGAGGGTAAGGGTAAGGGTAAGGGTAAGGGTAAGGGTAAGCTTAAGGGTAAGGGTAAGGGTAAGGGTAAGGGTAAGCTTGAGGGTAAAAGCAAGGGTAAGGGTAAGGGTGAGGGTAAGGGTAAGGGTAAGGGTAAGGGTAAGCTTAAGGGTAAGGGTAAGGGTAAGGGTAAGGGTAAGCTTAAGGGTAAAAGAAAGGGTAAGGGTAAGGGTAAGGGTAAGGGTAAGGGTAAGGGTAAGGGTAAGGGTAAGGGTAAGGGTAAGGGTAAGGGTAAGGGTAAGGGTAAGGGTAAGGGTAAGGGTAAGGGTAAGGGTAAGGGTAAGGGAAAGCTTAAGGGTAAGGGTAAGGGTAAGGGTAAGGGTAAGCTTAAGGGTAAAAGCAAGGGTAAGGGTAAGGGTAAGGGTAAGGGTAAGGGTAAGGGGAAGGGTAAGGGTAAGGGTAAGGGTAAGGGTAAGGGTAAGCTTAAGGGTAAGGGTAAGGGTAAGGGTAAGGGTAAGCTTAAGGGTAAAAGCAAGGGTAAGGGTAAGGGTAAGGGTAAGGGTAAGGGTAAAGGTAAGGGTAAGCCTAAGGGTAAAAGCAAGGATAAGGGTAAGGGTAAGGGTAAGGGTAAGGGTAAGGGTAAGGGTAAGGGTAAGGGTAAGGGTAAGGGTAAGGGTAAGGGTAAGGGTAAGCTAAAGGGTAAAAGCAAGGGTAAGGGTAAGGGTAAGGGTAAGGGTAAGGGTAAGGGTAAGGGTAAGGGTAAGGGTAAGGGTAAGGGTAAGGGTAAGGGTAAGCTTAAGGGTAAAAGCAAGGGTAAGGGTAAGGGTAAATGTAAGGGTAAGGGTAAGGGTAAGCTTAAGGGTAAAAGCAAGGGTAAGGGTAAGGGTAAGGGTAAGGGTAAGGGTAAAGTTAAGGGTAAGCCTAAGGGTAAAAGCAAGGGTAAGGGTAAGGGTGTGGGTAAGGGTAAAGGTAAGGGTAAGGGTAAGGGTAAGGGTAAGGGTAAGGGTAAGGGTAAGCTTAAGGGTGAAAGCAAGGGTAAGGGTAAGGGTAAGGGTAAGGGTAAGGGTAAGGGTAAGGGTAAGGGTAAGGGTAAGGGTAAGGGTAAGCTTAAGGGTAAAAGCAAGGGTAAGGGTAAGGGTAGGGTAAGGGTAAGGGTAAGGGTAAGGGTAAGGGTAAGGGTAAGGGTAAGGGAAAGGGTAAGCTTAATGGTAAAAGCAAGGGTAAGGGTAAGGGTAAGGGTAAGGGTAAGGGTTAGGGTAAGGGTAAAGGTAAGGATAAGCCTAAGGGTAAAAGCACGGGTAAGGGTAAGGGTAAGGGTAAGGGTAAGGGTAAGGGTAAGGGTAAGGGTAAGAGTAAGGGTAAGAGTAAGGGTAAGGGTAAGGGTAAGCTTAAGGGTAAAAGCAAGGGTAAGGGTAAGGGTAAGGGTAAGGGTAAGCCTAAGGGTAAAAGCAAGGGTAAGGGTAAGGTTAAGGGTAAGGATAAGGGTAAGCTTAAGGGTAAAAGCAAGGGTAAGGGTAAGGGTAAGGGTAAGGGTAAGGGTAAGCTTAAGGGTAAAAGCAAGGGTAAGGGTAAGGGTGAGGGTAAGGGTAAGGGTAAGGGTAAGGGTAAAGGTAAGGGTAAGCCTAAGAGTAAAAGCAAAGGTAAGGGTAAGGGTAAGGGTAAGGGTAAGGGTAAGGGTAAGGGTAAGGGTAAGGGTAAGCTTAAGGGTAAAAGCAAGGGTAAGGATAAGGGTAAGGGTAAGGGTAAGGGTAAGGGTAAGGGTAAGGGTAAGGGTAAGCTTAAGGGTAAAAGCAAGGGTAAGGGTAAGGGTAAGGGTAAGGGTAAGGGTAAGGGTAAGGGTAAGGGTAAGGGTAAGGGTAAGGGTAAGGGTAAGGGTAAGGGTAAGGGTAAGGGTAAGGGTAAGGGTAAGGGTAAGCTTAAGGGTAAAAGCAAGGGTAAGGGTTAGGGTAAGGGTAAGGGTAAGGGTAAGGGTAAGGGTAAGCTTAAGGGTAAAAGCAAGGGTAAGGGTAAGGGTAAGGGTAAGGGTAAGGGTAAGGGTAAGGGTAAAGGTAAGGGTAAGCCTAAGGGTAAAAGCAAGGGTAAGGGTAAGGGTAAGGGTAAGGGTAAGGGTAAGGGTAAGGGTAAGGGTAAGGGTAAGGGTAAGGGTAAGGGTAAGGGTAAGGGTAAGGGTAAGGGTAAGCTTAAGGGTATAAGCAAGGGTAAGGGTAAGGGTAAGGGTAAGGGTGAGGGTAAGGGTAAGGGTAAGGGTAAGGGTAAGGGTAAGCTTAAGGGTAAAAGCAAGGGTAAGGGTAAGGGTAAGGATAAGGGTAAGGGTAAGGGTAAGGGTAAGCTTAAGGGTAAAAGCAATGGTAAGGGTAAGGGTAAGGGTAAGGGTAAGGGTAAGGGTAAGGGTAAGGGTAAGGGTAAGGGTAAGGGTAAGGGTAAGGGTAAGGGTAAGGGTAAAGGTAAGGTTAAGCCTAAGGGTAAAAGCAAGGGTAAGGGTAAGGGTAAGGGTAAGGGTAAGGGTAAGGGTAAGGGTAAGGGTAAGGGTAAGGGTAAGGGTAAGGGTAAGGGTAAGGGTAAGGGTAAGGGTAAGCTTAAGGGTAAAAGCAAGGGTAAGGGTAAGGGTAAGGGTAAGGGTAAGCCTAAGGGTATTAGCAAGGGTAAGGGTAAGGGTAAGGGTAAGGGTAAGGGTAAGCTTAAGGGTAAGGGTAAGGGTAAGGGTAAGGGTAAGGGTAAGGGTAAGGGTAAGGGTAAGGGTAAGGGTAAGGGTAAGCTTAAGGGTAAAAGCCAGGGTAAGGGTAAGGGTAAGGGTAAGGGTAAGGGTAAGGGTAAGGGTAAGGGTAAGGGTAAGGGTAAGCTTAAGGGTAAAAGCAAGGGTAAGGGTAAGGGTAAGGGAAAGGGTAAGGGTAAGGGTAAGGGTAAGGGTAAGGGTAATGGTAAGGGTAAAGGTAAGGGTAAGCCTAAGGGTAAAAGCAAGGGTAAGGGTAAGGGTGAGGGTAAGGGTAAGGTTAAGGGTAAGGGTTAGGGTAAGGGTAAGGGTAAGCTTAAGGGTAAGGGTAAGGGTAAGGGTAAGGGTAAGCTTAAGGGTAAAAGCAAGGGTAAGGGTAAGGGTAAGGGTAAGGGTAAGGGTAAGCTTAAGGGTAAGGGTAAGGGTAAGGGTAAGGGTAAGCTTAAGGGTAAAAGCAAGGGTAAGGGTAAGGGTAAGGGTAGGGGTAAGGGTAAGCTTAAGGGTAAAAGCAAGGGTAAGGGTAAGGGTAAGGGTAAGGGTAAGGGTAAGGGTAAGGGTAAGCTTAAGGGTAAGGGTAAGGGTAAGGGTAAGGGTAAGCTTAAGGGTAAAAGCAAGGGTAAGGGTCAGGGTAAGGGTAAGTGTAAGGGTAAGGGTAAGGGTAAGGGTAAGGGTGAGCTTAAGGGTAAAAGCAAGGGTAAGGGTAAGGTTAAGGGTAAGAGTAAGGGTAAGGGTAAGGGTAAGGGTTAGCTTAAGGTTAAAAGCAAGGGTAAGGGTAAGGGTAAGGGTAAGGGTAAGGGTAAGGGTAAGGGTAAGGGTAAGGGTAAGGGTAAGGGTAAAGGTAAGGGTAAGCCTAAGGGTAAAAGCATTGGTAAGGGTAAGGGTAAGGGTAAGGGTAAGAGTAAGGGTAAGGGTAAGGGTAAGGGTAAGCTTAAGGGTAAAAGCAAGGGTAAGGGTAAGGGTAAGGGTAAGGGTAAGCCTAAGGGTAAAAGCAAGGGTAAGGGTAAGGGTAAGGGTAAGATTAAGCTTAAGGGTAAAAGCAAGGGTAAGGGTAAGGGTAAGGGTAAGGGTAAGGGTAAGGGTAAGCTTAAGGGTAAAAGCAAGGGTGAGGGTAAGGGTAAGGGTAAGGGTAAGGGTAAGGGTAAGGGTAAGGGTAAGGGTAAGGGTAAGGGTAAGGGTAAGCTTAAGGGTAAAAGCAAGGGTAAGGGTAAGGGTAAGGGTAAGGGTAAGGGTAAGGGTAAGGGTAAGGGTAAGGGTAAGGGTAAGCTTAAGGGTAAAAGCAAGGGTAAGGGTAAGGGTAAGGGTAAGGGTAAGGGTAAAGGTAAAGGTAAGCCTAAGGGTAAAAGCAAGGGTAAGGGTAAGGGTAAGGGTAAGGGTAAGGGTAAGGGTAAGGGTTAGGGTAAGGGTAAGGGTAAGGGTAAGGGTAAGGGTAAGGGTAAGGGTAAGGGTAAGGGTAAGGGTTAGGGTAAGGGTAAGGGTAAGCTTAAGGGTAAAAGCAAGGGTAAGGGTAAGGGAAAGGGTAAGGGTAAGCCTAAGGGTAAAAGCAAGGGTAAGGGTAAGGGTAAGGGTAAGGGTGAGCTTAAGGGTAAAAGCAAGAGTAAGGGTAAGGGCAAGGGTAAGGGTAAGGGTAAGGGTAAGCTTAAGGGTAAAAGCAAGGGTAAGGGTAAAGGTAAGGGTAAGGGTAAGGGTAAGGGTAAGGGTAAGGGTAAGGGTAAGGGTAAGGGTAAAGGTAAGGGTAAGCCTAAGGGTAAAAGCAAGGGTAAGGGTAAGGGTAAGGGTAAGGGTAAGGGTAAGGTTAAGGGTAAGGGTAAGGGTAAGCTTAAGGGTAAAAGCAAGGGTAAGGGTAAGGGTAAGGGTAAGGGTAAGGGTAAGGGTAAGGGTAAGGGTAAGGGTAAGGGTAAGGGTAAGGGTAAGCTTAAGGGTAAGGGTAAGGGTAAGGGTAAGGGTAAGCTTAAGGGTAAAAGCAAGGGTAAGGGTAAGGGTAAGGGTAAGGGTAAGGGTAAGGGTAAGGGTAAAGGTAAGGGTAAGCCTAAGGGTAAAAGCAAGGGTAAGGGTAAGGGTAAGGGTAAGGGTAAGGGTAAGGGTAAGGGTAAGGGTAAGGGTAAGGGTAAGGGTAAGGGTAAGGGTAAGGGAAAGGGTAAGGGTAAGCTTAAGGGTATAAGCAAGGGTAAGGGTAAGGGTAAGGGTGAGGGTAAGGGTAAGGGTAAGGGTTAGGGTAAGCTTAAGGGTAAAAGCAAGGGTAAGGGTAAGGGTAAGGATAAGGGTAAGGGTAAGGGTAAGGGTAAGCTTAAGGGTAAAAGCAAGGGTAAGGGTAAGGGTAAGGGTAAGGGTAAGGGTAAGGGTAAGGGTAAGGGTAAGGGTAAGGGTAAGGGTAAGGGTAAAGGTAAGGTTAAGCCTAAGGGTAAAAGCAAGGGTAAGGGTAAGGGTAAGGGTAAGGGTAAGGGTAAGGGTAAGGGTAAGGGTAAGGGTAAGGGTAAGGGTAAGGGTAAGTGTAAGGGTAAGCTTAAGGGTAAAAGCAAGGGTAAGGGTAAGGGTAAGGGTAAGGGTAAGCCTAAGGGTATTAGCAAGGGTAAGGGTAAGGGTAAGGGTAAGGGTAAGGGTAAGCTTAAGGGTAAGGGTAAGGGTAAGGGTAAGGGTAAGGGTAAGGGTAAGGGTAAGGGTAAGGGTAAGGGTAAGGGTAAGCTTAAGGGTAAAAGCAAGGGTAAGGGTAAAGGTAAGGGTAAGGGTAAGGGTAAGTGTAAGGGTAAGGGTAAGGGTAAGGGTAAGGGTAAGCTTAAGGGTAAAAGCAAGGGTAAGGGTAAGGGTAAGGGTAAGGGTAAGGGTAAGGGTAAGGGTAAGGGTAAGGGTAATGGTAAGGGTAAAGGTAAGGGTAAGCCTAAGGGTAAAAGCAAGGGTAAGGGTAAGGGTAAGGGTAAGGGTAAGGTTAAGGGTAAGGGTTAGGGTAAGGGTAAGGGTAAGCTTAAGGGTAAGGGTAAGGGTAAGGGTAAGGGTAAGCTTAAGGGTAAAAGCAAGGGTAAGGGTAAGGGTAAGGGTAAGGGTAAGGGTAAGCTTAAGGGTAAGGGTAAGGGTAAGGGTAAGGGTAAGCTTAAGGGTAAAAGCAAGGGTAAGGGTAAGGGTAAGGGTAGGGGTAAGGGTAAGCTTAAGGGTAAAAGCAAGGGTAAGGGTAAGGGTAAGGGTAAGGGTAAGGGTAAGGGTAAGGGTAAGGGTAAGCTTAAGGGTAAGGGTAAGGGTAAGGGTAAGGGTAAGCTTAAGGGTAAAAGCAAGGGTAAAGGTCAGGGTAAGGGTAAGTGTAAGGGTAAGGGTAAGGGTAAGGGTAAGGGTGAGCTTAAGGGTAAAAGCAAGGGTAAGGGTAAGGTTAAGGGTAAGAGTAAGGGTAAGGGTAAGGGTAAGGGTTAGCTTAAGGTTAAAAGCAAGGGTAAGGGTAAGGGTAAGGGTAAGGGTAAGGGTAAGGGTAAGGGTAAGGGTAAGGGTAAGGGTAAGGGTAAGGGTAAAGGTAAGGGTAAGCCTAAGGGTAAAAGCATTGGTAAGGGTAAGGGTAAGGGTAAGGGTAAGAGTAAGGGTAAGGGTAAGGGTAAGGGTAAGCTTAAGGGTAAAAGCAAGGGTAAGGGTAAGGGTAAGGGTAAGGGTAAGCCTAAGGGTAAAAGCAAGGGTAAGGGTAAGGGTAAGGGTAAGGGTAAGCTTAAGGGTAAAAGCAAGGGTAAGGGTAAGGGTAAGGGTAAGGGTAAGGGTAAGCTTAAGGGTAAAAGCAAGGGTGAGGGTAAGGGTAAGGGTAAGGGTAAGGGTAAGGGTAAGGGTAAGGGTAAGCTTAAGGGTAAAAGCAAGGGTAAGGGTAAGGGTAAGGGTAAGGGTAAGGGTAAGGGTAAGGGTAAGGGTAAGGGTAAGCTTAAGGGTAAAAGCAAGGGTAAGGGTAAGGGTAAGGGTAAGGGTAAGGGTAAAGGTAAGGGTAAGCCTAAGGGTAAAAGCAAGGGTAAGGGTAAGGGTAAGGGTAAGGGTAAGGGTTAGGGTAAGGGTAAGGGTAAGGGTAAGGGTAAGGGTAAGGGTAAGGGTAAGGGTAAGGGTAAGGGTTAGGGTAAGGGTAAGGGTAAGCTTAAGGGTAAAAGCAAGGGTAAGGGTAAGGGAAAGGGTAAGGGTAAGCCTAAGGGTAAAAGCAAGGGTAAGGGTAAGGAAAAGGGTAAGGGTGAGCTTAAGGGTAAAAGCAAGAGTAAGGGTAAGGGCAAGGGTAAGGGTAAGGGTAAGGGTAAGCTTAAGGGTAAAAGCAAGGGTAAGGGTAAAGGTAAGGGTAAGGGTAAGGGTAAGGGTAAGGGTAAGGGTAAGGGTAAGGGTAAGGGTAAGGGTAAAGGTAAGGGTAAGCCTAAGGGTAAAAGCAAGGGTAAGGGTAAGGGTAAGGGTAAGGGTAAGGGTAAGGTTAAGGGTAAGGGTAAGGGTAAGCTTAAGGGTAAAAGCAAGGGTAAGGGTAAGGGTAAGGGTAAGGGTAAGGGTAAGGGTAAGGGTAAGGGTAAGGGTAAGGGTAAGGGTAAGGGTAAGGGTAAGGGTAAGCTTAAGGGTAAGGGTAAGGGTAAGGGTAAGGGTAAGCTTAAGGGTAAAAGCAAGGGTAAGGGTAAGGGTAAGGGTAAGGGTAAGCTTAAGGGTAAAAGCAAGGGTAAGGGTATAGGTAAGGGTAAGGGTAAGGGTAAGGGTAAGGGTAAGGGTAAGGGTAAGGGTAAGCTTAAGGGTAAGGGTAAGGGTAAGGGTAAGGGTAAGCTTAAGGGTAAAAGCAAGGGTGAGGGTAAGGGTAAGGGTAAGGGTAAGGGTAAGGGTAAGCTTAAGGGTAAGGGTAAGGGTAAGGGTAAGGGTAAGCTTAAGGGTAAAAGCAAGGGTAAGGGTAAGGGTGAGGGTAAGGGTAAGGGTAAGGGTAAGGGTAAGCTTAAGGGTAAGGGTAAGGGTAAGGGTAAGGGTAAGCTTAAGGGTAAAAGAAAGGGTAAGGGTAAGGGTAAGGGTAAGGGTAAGGGTAAGGGTAAGGGTAAGGGTAAGGGTAAGGGTAAGGGTAAGGGTAAGGGTAAGGGTAAGGGTAAGGGTAAGGGTAAGGGAAAGCTTAAGGGTAAGGGTAAGGGTAAGGGTAAGGGTAAGCTTAAGGGTAAAAGCAAGGGTAAGGGTAAGGGTAAGGGTAAGGGTAAGCTTAAGGGTAAAAGCAAGGGTAAGGGTAAGGGTAAGGGTAAGGGTAAGGGTAAGGGTAAGGGGAAGGGTAAGGGTAAGGGTAAGGGTAAGGGTAAGGGTAAGGGTAAGCTTAAGGGTAAGGGTAAGGGTAAGGGTAAGGGTAAGCTTAAGGGTAAAAGCAAGGGTAAGGGTAAGGGTAAGGGTAAGGGTAAGGGTAAAGGTAAGGGTAAGCCTAAGGGTAAAAGCAAGGATAAGGGTAAGGGTAAGGGTAAGGGTAAGGGTAAGGGTAAGGGTAAGGGTAAGGGTAAGGGTAAGGGTAAGCTTAAGGGTAAAAGCAAGGGTAAGGGTAAGGGTAAGGGTAAGGGCAAGGGTAAGGGTAAGGGTAAGGGTAAGGGTAAGGGTAAGGGTAAGGGTAAGCTTAAGGGTAAAAGCAAGGGTAAGGGTAAGGGTAAATGTAAGGGTAAGGGTAAGGGTAAGGGTAAGCTTAAGGGTAAAAGCAAGGGTAAGGGTAAGGGTAAGGGTAAGGGTAAGGGTTAGGGTAAGGGTAAAGGTAAGGGTAAGCCTAAGGGTAAAAGCAAGGGTAAGGGTAAGGGTAAGGGTAAGTGTAAGGGTAAGGGTAAGGGTAAGGGTAAGGGTAAGGGTAAGGGTAAGAGTAAGGGTAAGGGTAAGGGTAAGCTTAAGGGTAAAAGCAAGGGTAAGGGTAAGGGTAAGGGTAAGGGTAAGCCTAAGGGTAAAAGCAAGGGTAAGGGTAAGGGTAAGGGTAAGGGTAAGGGTAAGCTTAAGGGTAAAAGCAAGGGTAAGGGTAAGGGTAAGGGTAAGGAAAAGGGTAAGGGTAAGGGTAAGCTTAAGGGTAAAAGCAAGGGTAAGGGTAAGGGTAAGGGTAAGGGTAAGGGTAAGGGTAAAGGTAAGGGTAAGCCTAAGGGTAAAAGCAAGGGTAAGGGTAAGGGTAAGGGTATGGGTAAGGGTAAGGGTAAGGGTAAGGGTAAGCTTAAGGGTAAAAGCAAGGGTAAGGGTAAGGGTAAGGGTAAGGGTAAGGGTAAGGGTAAGGGTAAGGGTAAGGGTAAGGGTAAGGGTAAGGGTAAGCTTAAGGGTAAAAGCAAGGGTAAGGGTAAGGGTAAGGGTAAGGGTAAGGGTAAGGGTAAGGGTAAGGGTAAGGGTAAGGGTAAGGGTAAGGGTAAGGGTAAAGGTAAGGGTAAGGGTAAGGGTAAGGGTAAGGGTAAGGGTAAGCTTAAGGGTAAAAGCAAGGGTAAGGGTTAGGGTAAGGGTAAGGGTAAGGGTAAGGGTAAGGGTAAGCTTAAGGGTAAAAGCAAGGGTAAGGGTAAGGGTAAGGGTAAGGGTAAGGGTAAGGGTAAGGTTAAGGGTAAGGGTAAGGGTAAGGGTAAGGGTAAGGGTAAGGGTAAGCTTAAGGGTAAAAGCAAGGGTAAGGGTAAGGGTAAGGGTAAGGGTAAGGGTAAGGGTAAGGGTAAGGGTAAGGGTAAGCTTAAGGGTAAGAGCAAGGGTAAGGATAAGGGTAAGGGTAAGGGTAAGGGTTAGGGTAAGGGTAAAGGTAAGGGTAAGCCTAAGGGTAAAAGCAAGGGTAAGGGTAAGGGTAAGGGTAAGGGTAAGGGTAAGGGTAAGGGTTAGGGTAAGGGTAAAGGTAAGGGTAAGCCTAAGGGTAAAAGCAAGGGTAAGGGTAAGGGTAAGGGTAAGGGTAAAGGTAAGGGTAAGGGTAAGGGTAAGAGTAAGGGTAAGGGTAAGGGTAAGCTTAAGGGTAAAAGCAAGGGTAAGGGTAAGGGTAAGGGTAAGGGTAAGGGTAAGGGTAAGGGTTAGGGTAAGGGTTAGGGTAAGGGTAAGGGTAAGGGTAAGGGTAAGGGTAAGGGTAAGGGTAAGGGTAAGGGTAAGGGTTAGGGTAAGGGTAAGGGTAAGCTTAAGGGTAAAAGCAAGGGTAAGGGTAAGGGAAAGGGTAAGGGTAAGCCTAAGGGTAAAAGCAAGGGTAAGGGTAAGGGTAAGGGTAAGGGTGAGCTTAAGGGTAAAAGCAAGAGTAAGGGTAAGGGCAAGGGTAAGGGTAAGGGTAAGGGTAAGCTTAAGGGTAAAAGCAAGGGTAAGGGTAAAGGTAAGGGTAAGGGTAAGGGTAAGGGTAAGGGTAAGGGTAAGGGTAAGGGTAAGGGTAAGGGTAAAGGTAAGGGTAAGCCTAAGGGTAAAAGCAAGGGTAAGGGTAAGGGTAAGGGTAAGGGTAAGGGTAAGGTTAAGGGTAAGGGTAAGGGTAAGCTTAAGGGTAAAAGCAAGGGTAAGGGTAAGGGTAAGGGTAAGGGTAAGGGTAAGGGTAAGGGTAAGGGTAAGGGTAAGGGTAAGGGTAAGGGTAAGGGTAAGCTTAAGGGTAAGGGTAAGGGTAAGGGTAAGGGTAAGCTTAAGGGTAAAAGCAAGGGTAAGGGTAAGGGTAAGGGTAAGGGTAAGCTTAAGGGTAAAAGCAAGGGTAAGGGTATAGGTAAGGGTAAGGGTAAGGGTAAGGGTAAGGGTAAGGGTAAGGGTAAGGGTAAGGGTAAGCTTAAGGGTAAGGGTAAGGGTAAGGGTAAGGGTAAGCTTAAGGGTAAAAGCAAGGGTGAGGGTAAGGGTAAGGGTAAGGGTAAGGGTAAGGGTAAGCTTAAGGGTAAGGGTAAGGGTAAGGGTAAGGGTAAGCTTAAGGGTAAAAGCAAGGGTAAGGGTGAGGGTGAGGGTAAGGGTAAGGGTAAGGGTAAGGGTAAGCTTAAGGGTAAGGGTAAGGGTAAGGGTAAGGGTAAGCTTAAGGGTAAAAGAAAGGGTAAGGGTAAGGGTAAGGGTAAGGGTAAGGGTAAGGGTAAGGGTAAGGGTAAGGGTAAGGGTAAGGGTAAGGGTAAGGGTAAGGGTAAGGGTAAGGGAAAGCTTAAGGGTAAGGGTAAGGGTAAGGGTAAGGGTAAGCTTAAGGGTAAAAGCAAGGGTAAGGGTAAGGGTAAGGGTAAGGGTAAGCTTAAGGGTAAAAGCAAGGGTAAGGGTAAGGGTAAGGGTAAGGGTAAGGGTAAGGGTAAGGGGAAGGGTAAGGGTAAGGGTAAGGGTAAGGGTAAGGGTAAGGGTAAGCTTAAGGGTAAGGGTAAGGGTAAGGGTAAGGGTAAGCTTAAGGGTAAAAGCAAGGGTAAGGGTAAGGGTAAGGGTAAGGGTAAGGGTAAAGGTAAGGGTAAGCCTAAGGGTAAAAGCAAGGATAAGGGTAAGGGTAAGGGTAAGGGTAAGGGTAAGGGTAAGGGTAAGGGTAAGGGTAAGGGTAAGGGTAAGCTTAAGGGTAAAAGCAAGGGTAAGGGTAAGGGTAAGGGTAAGGGCAAGGGTAAGGGTAAGGGTAAGGGTAAGGGTAAGGGTAAGGGTAAGGGTAAGCTTAAGGGTAAAAGCAAGGGTAAGGGTAAGGGTAAATGTAAGGGTAAGGGTAAGGGTAAGGGTAAGCTTAAGGGTAAAAGCAAGGGTAAGGGTAAGGGTAAGGGTAAGGGTAAGGGTTAGGGTAAGGGTAAAGGTAAGGGTAAGCCTAAGGGTAAAAGCAAGGGTAAGGGTAAGGGTAAGGGTAAGGGTAAGGGTAAGGGTAAGGGTAAGGGTAAGGGTAAGGGTAAGGGTAAGGGTAAGAGTAAGGGTAAGGGTAAGGGTAAGCTTATGGGTAAAAGCAAGGGTAAGGGTAAGGGTAAGGGTAAGGGTAAGCCTAAGGGTAAAAGCAAGGGTAAGGGTAAGGGTAAGGGTAAGGGTAAGGGTAAGCTTAAGGGTAAAAGCAAGGGTAAGGGTAAGGGTAAGGGTAAGGAAAAGGGTAAGGGTAAGGGTAAGCTTAAGGGTAAAAGCAAGGGTAAGGGTAAGGGTAAGGGTAAGGGTAAGGGTAAGGGTAAGGGTAAGGGTAAGGGTAAAGGTAAGGGTAAGCCTAAGGGTAAAAGCAAGGGTAAGGGTAAGGGTAAGGGTATGGGTAAGGGTAAGGGTAAGGGTAAGGGTAAGCTTAAGGGTAAAAGCAAGGGTAAGGGTAAGGGTAAGGGTAAGGGTAAGGGTAAGGGTAAGGGTAAGGGTAAGGGTAAGGGTAAGGGTAAGGGTAAGGGTAAGGGTAAGGGTAAGGGTAAGGGTAAGCTTAAGGGTAAAAGCAAGGGTAAGGGTAAGGGTAAGGGTAAGGGTAAGGGTAAGGGTAAGGGTAAGGGTAAGGGTAAGGGTAAGGGTAAGGGTAAGGGTAAGGGTAAGGGTAAAGGTAAGGGTAAGGGTAAGGGTAAGGGTAAGGGTAAGGGTAAGCTTAAGGGTAAAAGCAAGGGTAAGGGTTAGGGTAAGGGTAAGGGTAAGGGTAAGGGTAAGGGTAAGCTTAAGGGTAAAAGCAAGGGTAAGGGTAAGGGTAAGGGTAAGGGTAAGGGTAAGGGTAAGGGTAAGGGTAAGGGTAAGGGTAAGGGTAAGGGTAAGGGTAAGGGTAAGCTTAAGGGTAAAAGCAAGGGTAAGGGTAAGGGTAAGGGTAAGGGTAAGGGTAAGGGTAAGGGTAAGGGTAAGGGTAAGCTTAAGGGTAAGAGCAAGGGTAAGGATAAGGGTAAGGGTAAGGGTAAGGGTTAGGGTAAGGGTAAAGGTAAGGGTAAGCCTAAGGGTAAAAGCAAGGGTAAGGGTAAGGGTAAGGGTAAGGGTAAGGGTAAGGGTAAGGGTTAGGGTAAGGGTAAAGGTAAGGGTAAGCCTAAGGGTAAAAGCAAGGGTAAGGGTAAGGGTAAGGGTAAGGGTAAAGGTAAGGGTAAGGGTAAGGGTAAGAGTAAGGGTAAGGGTAAGGGTAAGCTTAAGGGTAAAAGCAAGGGTAAGGGTAAGGGTAAGGGTAAGGGTAAGCCTAAGGGTAAAAGCAAGGGTAAGGGTAAGGGTAAGGGTAAGGGTAAGCTTAAGGGTAAAAGCAAGGGTAAGGGTAAGGGTAAGGGTAAGGGAAAGGGTAAGGGTAAGGGTAAGCTTAAGGGTAAAAGCAAGGGTAAGGGTAAGGGTAAGGGTAAGGGTAAGGGTAAGGGTAAGGGTAAGGGTAAAGGTAAGGGTAAGCCTAAGGGTAAAAGCAAGGGTAAGGGTAAGGGTAAGGGTAAGGGTAAGCTTAAGGGTAAGGGTAAGGGTAAGGGTAAGGGTAAGGGTAAGCTTAAGGGTAAAAGCAAGGGTAAGGGTAAGGGTAAGGGTAAGGGTAAGGGTAAGCTTAAGGGTAAGGGTAAGGGTAAGGGTAAGGGTAAGCTTAAGGGTAAAAGCAAGGGTAAGGGTAAGGGTAAGGGTAAGCTTAAGGGTAAAAGCAAGGGTAAGGGTAAGGGTAAGGGTAAGGGTAAGGGTAAGCTTAAGGGTAAGGGTAAGGGTAAGGGTAAGGGTAAGCTTAAGGGTAAAAGCAAGGGTAAGGGTAAGGGTAAGGGTAGGGGTAAGGGTAAGCTTAAGGGTAAAAGCAAGGGTAAGGGTAAGGGTAAGGGTAAGGGTAAGGGTAAGGGTAAGGGTAAGGGTAAGGGTAAGCTTAAGGGTAAGGGTAAGGGTAAGGGTAAGGGTAAGCTTAAGGGTAAAAGCAAGGGTAAGGGTCAGGGTAAGGGTAAGTGTAAGGGTAAGGGTAAGGGTAAGGGTAAGGGTGAGCTTAAGGGTAAAAGCAAGGGTAAGGGTAAGGTTAAGGGTAAGGGTAAGGGTAAGGGTAAGGGTAAGGGTTAGTTCAAGGTTAAAAGCAAGGGTAAGGGTAAGGGTAAGGGTAAGGGTAAGGGTAAGGGTAAGGGTAAGGGTAAGGGTAAGGGTAAGGGTAAAGGTAAGGGTAAGCCTAAGGGTAAAAGCATTGGTAAGGGTAAGGGTAAGGGTAAGGGTAAGAGTAAGGGTAAGGGTAAGGGTAAGGGTAAGCTTAAGGGTAAAAGCAAGGGTAAGGGTAAGGGTAAGGGTAAGGGTAAGCCTAAGGGTAAAAGCAAGGGTAAGGGTAAGGGTAAGGGTAAGGGTAAGGGTAAGCTTAAGGGTAAAAGCAAGGGTAAGGGTAAGGGTAAGGGTAAGGGTAAGGGTAAGGGTAAGCTTAAGGGTAAAAGCAAGGGTGAGGGTAAGGGTAAGGGTAAGGGTAAGGGTAAGGGTAAGGGTAAGGGTAAGGGTAAGCTTAAGGGTAAAAGCAAGTGTAAGGGTAAGGGTAAGGGTAAGGGTAAGGGTAAGGGTAAGGGTAAGGGTAAGCTTAAGGGTAAAAGCAAGGGTAAGGGTAAGGGTAAGGGTAAGGGTAAGGGTAAAGGTAAGGGTAAGCCTAAGGGTAAAAGCAAGGGTAAGGGTAAGGGTAAGGGTAAGGGTAAGGGTAAGGGTAAGGGTTAGGGTAAGGGTAAGGGTGAGGGTAAGGGTAAGGGTAAGGGTAAGGGTAAGGGTAAGGGTAAGGGTAAGGGTAAGGGTAAGGGTAAGGGTAAGCTTAAGGGCAAAAGCAAGGGTAAGGGTAAGGGAAAGGGTAAGGGTAAGCCTAAGGGTAAAAGCAAGGGTAAGGGTAAGGGTAAGGGTAAGGGTAAGGGTAAGCTTAAGGGTAAAAGCAAGAGTAAGGGTAAGGGCAAGGGTAAGGGTAAGGGTAAGGGTAAGCTTAAGGGTAAAAGCAAGGGTAAGGGTAAAGGTAAGGGTAAGGGTAAGGGTAAGGGTAAGGGTAAGGGTAAGGGTAAGGGTAAGGGTAAAGGTAAGGGTAAGCCTAAGGGTAAAAGCAAGGGTAAGGGAAGGGTAAGGGTAAGGGTAAGGGTAAGGTTAAGGGTAAGGGTAAGGGTAAGCTTGAGGGTAAAAGCAAGGGTAAGGGTAAGGGTAAGGGTAAGGGTAAGGGTAAGGGTAAGGGTAAGGGTAAGGGTAAGGGTAAGGGTAAGGGTAAGGGTAAGGGTAAGCTTAAGGGTAAGGATAAGGGTAAAGGTAAGCTTAAGGGTAAAAGCAAGGGTAAGGGTAAGGGTAAGGGTAAGGGTAAGCTTAAGGGTAAAAGCAAGGGTAAGGGTAAGGGTGAGGGTAAGGGTAAGGGTAAGGGTAAGGGTAAGCTTAAGGGTAAGGGTAAGGGTAAGGGTAAGGGTAAGCTTAAGGGTAAGGGTAAGGGTAAGGGTAAGGGAAAGCTTAAGGGTAAGGGTAAGGGTAAGGGTAAGGGTAAGCTTAAGGGTAAAAGCAAGGGTAAGGGTAAGGGTAAGGGTAAGGGTAAGGGTAAGGGTAAGCTTAAGGGTAAAAGCAAGGGTAAGGGTAAGGGTAAGGGTAAGGTTAAGGGTAAGGGGAAGGGTAAGGGTAAGGGTAAGGGTAAGGGTAAGGGTAAGGGTAAGCTTAAGGGTAAGGGTAAGGGTAAGGGTAAGGGTAAGCTTAAGGGTAAAAGCAAGGATAAGGGTAAGGGTCAGGGTAAGGGTAAGGGTAAAGGTAAGGGTAAGCCTAAGGGTAAAAGCAAGGATAAGGGTAAGGGTAAGGGTAAGGGTAAGGGTAAGGGTAAGGGTAAGGGTAAGGGTAAGGGTAAGGGTAAGGGTAAGGGTAAGGGTAAGGGTAAGGGTAAGGGTAAGGGTAAGCTTAAGGGTAAAAGCAAGGGTAAGGGTAAGGGTAAATGTAAGGGTAAGGGTAAGGGTAAGGGTAAGCTTAAGGGTAAAAGCAAGGTTAAGGGTAAGGGTAAGGGTAAGGGTTAGGGTAAGGGTAAAGGTAAGGGTAAGCCTAAGGGTAAAAGCAAGGGTAAGGGTAAGGGTAAGGGTAAGGGTAAGGGTAAGGGTAAGGGTAAGGGTAAGGGTAAGGGTAAGGGTAAGAGTAAGGGTAAGGGTAAGGGTAAGCTTAAGGGTAAAAGCAAGGGTAAGGGTAAGGGTAAGGGTAAGGGTAAGCCTAAGGGTAAAAGCATTGGTAAGGGTAAGGGTAAGGGTAAGGGTAAGGGTAAGAGTACGGGTAAGGGTAAGGGTAAGGGTAAGCTTAAGGGTAAAAGCAAGGGTAAGGGTAAGGGTAAGGGTAAGGGTAAGCCTAAGGGTAAAAGCAAGGGTAAGGGTAAGGGTAAGGGTAAGGGTAAGGGTAAGCTTAAGGGTTAAAGCAAGGGTAAGGGTAAGGTAAGGGTAAGGGTAAGGGTAAGGGTAAGGGTAAGGGTAAGCTTAAGGGTAAAAGCAAGGGTGAGGGTAAGGGTAAGGGTAAGGGTAAGGGTAAGGGTAAGGGTAAAAGTAAGGGTAAGGGTAAGCTTAAGGGTAAAAGCAAGGGTAAGGGTAAGGGTAAGGGTAAGGGTAAGGGTAAGGGTAAGGGTAAGGGTAAGGGTAAGCTTAAGGGTAAAAGCAAGGGTAAGGGTAAGGGTAAGGGTAAGGGTAAGGGTAAAGGTAAGGGTAAGCCTAAGGGTAAAAGCAAGGGTAAGGGTAAGGGTAAGGGTAAGGGTAAGGGTAAGGGTAAGGGTTAGGGTAAGGGTAAGGGTAAGGGTAAGGGTAAGGGTAAGGGTAAGGGTAAGGGTAAGGGTAAGGGTAAGGGTAAGGGTAAGGGTAAGGGTAAGCTTAAGGGTAAAAGCAAGGGTAAGGGTAAGGGAAAGGGTAAGGGTAAGCCTAAGGGTAAAAGCAAGGGTAAGGGTAAGGGTAAGGGTAAGGGTAAGGGTAAGCTTAAGGGTAAAAGCAAGAGTAAGGGTAAGGGCAAGGGTAAGGGTAAGGGTAAGGGTAAGCTTAAGGGTAAAAGCAAGGGTAAGGGTAAAGGTAAGGGTAAGGGTAAGGGTAAGGGTAAGGGTAAGGGTAAGGGTAAGGGTAAAGGTAAGGGTAAGCCTAAGGGTAAAAGCAAGGGTAAGGGTAAGGGTAAGGGTAAGGGTAAGGGTAAGGTTAAGGGTAAGGGTAAGGGTAAGCTTAAGGGTAAAAGCAAGGGTAAGGGTAAGGGTAAGGGTAAGGGTAAGGGTAAGGGTAAGGGTAAGGGTAAGGGTAAGGGTAAGGGTAAGGGTAAGGGTAAGCTTAAGGGTAAGGGTAAGGGTAAGGGTAAGGGTAAGCTTAAGGGTAAAAGCAAGGGTAAGGGTAAGGGTAAGGGTAAGGGTAAGCTTAATTGTAAAAGCAAGGGTAAGGGTTAGGGTAAGGGTAAGGGTAAGGGTAAGGGTAAGGGTAAGGGTAAGGGTAAGCTTAAGGGTAAGGGTAAGGGTAAGGGTAAGGGTAAGGGTAAGCTTAAGGGTAAAAGCAAGGGTGAGGGTAAGGGTAAGGGTAAGGGTAAAGGTAAGGGTAAGGGTAAGCTTAAGGGTAAGGGTAAGGGTAAGGGTAAGGGTAAGCTTAAGGGTAAAAGCAAGGGTAAGGGTAAGGGTGAGGGTAAGGGTAAGGGTAAGGGTAAGGGTAAGCTTAAGGGTAAGGGTAAGGGTAAGGGTAAGCTTAAGGGTAAAAGAAAGGGTAAGGGTAAGGGTAAGGGTAAGGGTAAGGGTAAGGGTAAGGGTAAGGGTAAGGGTAAGGGTAAGGGTAAGGGTAAGGGTAAGGGTAAGGGTAAGGGTAAGGGTAAGGGTAAGGGTAAGGGAAAGCTTAAGGGTAAGGGTAAGGGTAAGGGTAAGGGTAAGCTTAAGGGTAAAAGCAAGGGTAAGGGTAAGGGTAAGGGTAAGGGTAAGGGTAAGCTTAAGGGTAAAAGCAAGGGTAAGGGTAAGGGTAAGGGTAAGGGTAAGGGTAAGGGGAAGGGTAAGGGTAAGGGTAAGGGTAAGGGTAAGGGTAAGGGTAAGCTTAAGGGTAAGGGTAAGGGTAAGGGTAAGGGTAAGCTTAAGGGTAAAAGCAAGGGTAAGGGTAAGGGTAAGGGTAAGGGTAAGGGTAAAGGTAAGGGTAAGCCTAAGGGTAAAAGCAAGGATAAGGGTAAGGGTAAAGGTAAGGGTAAGGGTAAGGGTAAGGGTAAGGGTAAGGGTAAGGGTAAGGGTAAGGGTAAGCTTAAGGGTAAAAGCAAGGGTAAGGGTAAGGGTAAGGGTAAGGGTAAGGGTAAGGGTAAGGGTAAGGGTAAGGGTAAGGGTAAGGGTAAGGGTAAGGGTAAGCTTAAGGGTAAAAGCAAGGGTAAGGGTAAGGGTAAATGTAAGGGTAAGGGTAAGGGTAAGGGTAAGCTTAAGGGTAAAAGCAAGGGTAAGGGTAAGGGTAAGGGTAAGGGTAAGGGTTAGGGTAAGGGTAAAGGTAAGGGTAAGCCTAAGGGTAAAAGCAAGGGTAAGGGTAAGGGTAAGGGTAAGGGTAAGGGTAAGGGTAAGGGTAAGGGTAAGGGTAAGGGTAAGAGTAAGGGTAAGGGTAAGGGTAAGCTTAAGGGTAAAAGCAAGGGTAAGGGTAAGGGTAAGGGTAAGGGTAAGCCTAAGGGTAAAAGCAAGGGTAAGGGTAAGGGTAAGGGTAAGGGTAAGGGTAAGCTTAAGGGTAAAAGCAAGGGTAAGGGTAAGGGTAAGGGTAAGGGAAAGGGTAAGGGTAAGGGTAAGCTTAAGGGTAAAAGCAAGGGTAAGGGTAAGGGTAAGGGTAAGGGTAAGGGTAAGGGTAAGGGTAAGGGTAAAGGTAAGGGTAAGCCTAAGGGTAAAAGCAAGGGTAAGGGTAAGGGTAAGGGTAAGGGTAAGGGTAAGCTTAAGGGTAAGGGTAAGGGTAAGGGTAAGGGTAAGCTTAAGGGTAAAAGCAAGGGTAAGGGTAAGGGTAAGGGTAAGGGTAAGGGTAAAGGTAAGGGTAAGCCTAAGGGTAAAAGCAAGGATAAGGGTAAGGGTAAGGGTAAGGGTAAGGGTAAGGGTAAGGGTAAGGGTAAGGGTAAGGGTAAGGGTAAGCTTAAGGGTAAAAGCAAGGGTAAGGGTAAGGGTAAGGGTAAGGGTAAGGGTAAGGGTAAGGGTAAGGGTAAGGGTAAGGGTAAGGGTAAGGGTAAGCTTAAGGGTAAAAGCAAGGGTAAGGGTAAGGGTAAGGGTAAGGGTAAGGGTAAGGGTAAGGGTAAGGGTAAAGGTAAGGGTAAGGGTAAGGGTAAGCTTAAGGGTAAAAGCAAGGGTAAGGGTTAGGGTAAGGGTAAGGGTAAGGGTAAGGGTAAGGGTAAGCTTAAGGGTAAAAGCAAGGGTAAGGGTAAGGGTAAGGGTAAGGGTAAGGGTAAGGGTAAGGGTAAGGGTAAGGGTAAGGGTAAGGGTAAGGGTAAGCTTAAGGGTAAAAGCAAGGGTAAGGATAAGGGTAAGGGTAAGGGTTAGGGTAAGGGTAAGGGTAAGGGTAAGGGTTAGGGTAAGGGTAAAGGTAAGGGTAAGCCTAAGGGTAAAAGCAAGGGTAAGGGTAAGGGTAAGGGTAAGGGTAAGGGTAAGGGTAAGGGTAAAGGTAAGGGTAAGGGTAAGGGTAAGGGTAAGGGTAAGGGTAAGGGTAAGAGTAAGGGTAAGGGTAAGGGTAAGCTTAAGGGTAAAAGCAAGGGTAAGGGTAAGGGTAAGGGTAAGGGTCAGCCTAAGGGTAAAAGCAAGGGTAAGGGTAAGAGTAAGGGTAAGGGTAAGGGTAAGCTTAAGGGTAAAAGCAAGGGTAAGGGTAAGGGTAAGGGTAAGGGAAAGGGTAAGGGTAAGGGTAAGCTTAAGGGTAAAAGCAAGGGTAAGGGTAAGGGTAAGGGTAAGGGTAAGGGTAAGGGTAAGGGTAAGGGTAAAGGTAAGGGTAAGCCTAAGGGTAAAAGCAAGGGTAAGGGTAAGGGTAAGGGTAAGGGTAAGGGTAAGGGTAAGGGTAAGCTTAAGGGTAAAAGCAAGGGTAAGGGTAAGGGTAAGGGTAAGTGTAAGGGTAAGGGTAAGGGTAAGCTTAAGGGTAAAAGCAAGGGTAAGGGTAAGGGTAAGGGTAAGGGTAAGGGTAAGGGTAAGGGTAAGGGTAAGGGTAAGGGTAAAGGTAAGGGTAAGGGTAAGGGTAAGGGTAAGGGTAAGGGTAAGGGTAAGCTTAAGGGTAAAAGCAAGGGTAAGGGTTAGGGTAAGGGTAAGGGTAAGGGTAAGGGTAAGGGTAAGGGTAAGCTTAAGGGTAAAAGCAAGGGTAAGGGTAAGGGTAAGGGTAAGGGTAAGGGTAAGGGTAAGGGTAAGGGTAAGGGTAAGGGTAAGGGTAAGCTTAAGGGTAAAAGCAAGGGTAAGGGTAAGGGTAAGGGTAAGGGTAAGGGTAAGGGTAAGGGTAAGGGAAAGGGTAAGGGTAAGGGTAAGGGTAAGGGTAAGGGTAAGGGTAAGGGTAAGCTTAAGGGTAAAAGCAAGGGTAAGGGTAAGGGTAAGGGTAAGGGTAAGGGTAAGGGTAAGGGTAAGGGTAAGGGTAAGGGTAAGGGTAAGGGTAAGGGTAAGGGTAAGCTTAAGGGTAAAAGCAAGGGTAAGGGTAAGGGTAGGGTAAGGGTAAGGGTAAGGGTAAGGGTAAGGGTAAGCTTAAGGGTAAAAGCAAGGGTAAGGGTAAGGGTAGGGTAAGGGTAAGGGTAAGGGTAAGGGTAAGGGTAAGGGTAAGGGTAAGGGAAAGGGTAAGCTTAATGGTAAAAGCAAGGGTAAGGGTAAGGGTAAGGGTAAGGGTAAGGGTTAGGGTAAGGGTAAAGGTAAGGGTAAGCCTAAGGGTAAAAGCACGGGTAAGGGTAAGGGTAAGGGTAGGGGTAAGGGTAAGGGTAAGGGTAAGGGTAAGAGTAAGGGTAAGAGTAAGGGTAAGGGTAAGGGTAAGCTTAAGGGTAAAAGCAAGGGTAAGGGTAAGGGTAAGGGTAAGGGTAAGCCTAAGGGTAAAAGCAAGGGTAAGGGTAAGGTTAAGGGTAAGGATAAGGGTAAGCTTAAGGGTAAAAGCAAGGGTAAGGGTAAGGGTAAGGGTAAGGGTAAGGGTAAGCTTAAGGGTAAAAGCAAGGGTAAGGGTAAGGGTGAGGGTAAGGGTAAGGGTAAGGGTAAGGGTAAAGGTAAGGGTAAGCCTAAGAGTAAAAGCAAAGGTAAGGGTAAGGGTAAGGGTAAGGGTAAGGGTAAGGGTAAGGGTAAGGGTAAGGGTAAGCTTAAGGGTAAAAGCAAGGGTAAGGATAAGGGTAAGGGTAAGGGTAAGGGTAAGGGTAAGGGTAAGGGTAAGGGTAAGCTTAAGGGTAAAAGCAAGGGTAAGGGTAAGGGTAAGGGTAAGGGTAAGGGTAAGGGTAAGGGTAAGGGTAAGGGTAAGGGTAAGGGTAAGGGTAAGGGTAAGGGTAAGGGTAAGGGTAAGGGTAAGGGTAAGGGTAAGGGTAAGGGTAAGGGTAAGCTTAAGGGTAAAAGCAAGGGTAAGGGTTAGGGTAAGGGTAAGGGTAAGGGTAAGGGTAAGGGTAAGCTTAAGGGTAAAAGCAAGGGTAAGGGTAAGGGTAAGGGTAAGGGTAAGGGTAAGGGTAAGGGTAAAGGTAAGGGTAAGCCTAAGGGTAAAAGCAAGGGTAAGGGTAAGGGTAAGGGTAAGGGTAAGGGTAAGGGTAAGGGTAAGGGTAAGGGTAAGGGTAAGGGTAAGGGTAAGGGTAAGGGTAAGGGTAAGGGTAAGGGTAAGCTTAAGGGTATAAGCAAGGGTAAGGGTGAGGGTAAGGGTAAGGGTGAGGGTAAGGGTAAGGGTAAGGGTAAGGGTAAGCTTAAGGGTAAAAGCAAGGGTAAGGGTAAGGGTAAGGATAAGGGTAAGGGTAAGGGTAAGGGTAAGCTTAAGGGTAAAAGCAATGGTAAGGGTAAGGGTAAGGGTAAGGGTAAGGGTAAGGGTAAGGGTAAGGGTAAGGGTAAGGGTAAGGGTAAGGGTAAGGGTAAAGGTAAGGTTAAGCCTAAGGGTAAAAGCAAGGGTAAGGGTAAGGGTAAGGGTAAGGGTAAGGGTAAGGGTAAGGGTAAGGGTAAGGGTAAGGGTAAGGGTAAGGGTAAGGGTAAGGGTAAGGGTAAGCTTAAGGGTAAAAGCAAGGGTAAGGGTAAGGGTAAGGGTAAGGGTAAGCCTAAGGGTATTAGCAAGGGTAAGGGTAAGGGTAAGGGTAAGGGTAAGGGTAAGCTTAAGGGTAAGGGTAAGGGTAAGGGTAAGGGTAAGGGTAAGGGTAAGGGTAAGGGTAAGGGTAAGGGTAAGGGTAAGCTTAAGGGTAAAAGCAAGGGTAAGGGTAAGGGTAAGGGTAAGGGTAAGGGTAAGGGTAAGGGTAAGGGTAAGGGTAAGGGTAAGCTTAAGGGTAAAAGCAAGGGTAAGGGTAAGGGTAAGGGAAAGGGTAAGGGTAAGGGTAAGGGTAAGGGTAAGGGTAATGGTAAGGGTAAAGGTAAGGGTAAGCCTAAGGGTAAAAGCAAGGGTAAGGGTGAGGGTAAGGGTAAGGTTAAGGGTAAGGGTTAGGGTAAGGGTAAGGGTAAGCTTAAGGGTAAGGGTAAGGGTAAGGGTAAGGGTAAGCTTAAGGGTAAAAGCAAGGGTAAGGGTAAGGGTAAGGGTAAGGGTAAGGGTAAGCTTAAGGGTAAGGGTAAGGGTAAGGGTAAGGGTAAGCTTAAGGGTAAAAGCAAGGGTAAGGGTAAGGGTAAGGGTAGGGGTAAGGGTAAGCTTAAGGGTAAAAGCAAGGGTAAGGGTAAGGGTAAGGGTAAGGGTAAGGGTAAGGGTAAGGGTAAGCTTAAGGGTAAGGGTAAGGGTAAGGGTAAGGGTAAGCTTAAGGGTAAAAGCAAGGGTAAGGGTCAGGGTAAGGGTAAGTGTAAGGGTAAGGGTAAGGGTAAGGGTAAGGGTGAGCTTAAGGGTAAAAGCAAGGGTAAGGGTAAGGTTAAGGGTAAGAGTAAGGGTAAGGGTAAGGGTAAGGGTTAGCTTAAGGTTAAAAGCAAGGGTAAGGGTAAGGGTAAGGGTAAGGGTAAGGGTAAGGGTAAGGGTAAGGGTAAGGGTAAGGGTAAGGGTAAGGGTAAGGGTAAGGGTAAGGGTAAAGGTAAGGGTAAGCCTAAGGGTAAAAGCATTGGTAAGGGTAAGGGTAAGGGTAAGGGTAAGAGTAAGGGTAAGGGTAAGGGTAAGGGTAAGCTTAAGGGTAAAAGCAAGGGTAAGGGTAAGGGTAAGGGTAAGGGTAAGCCTAAGGGTAAAAGCAAGGGTAAGGGTAAGGGTAAGGGTAAGATTAAGCTTAAGGGTAAAAGCAAGGGTAAGGGTAAGGGTAAGGGTAAGGGTAAGGGTAAGGGTAAGCTTAAGGGTAAAAGCAAGGGTGAGGGTAAGGGTAAGGGTAAGGGTAAGGGTAAGGGTAAGGGTAAGGGTAAGGGTAAGGGTAAGCTTAAGGGTAAAAGCAAGGGTAAGGGTAAGGGTAAGGGTAAGGGTAAGGGTAAGGGTAAGGGTAAGGGTAAGGGTAAGGGTAAGCTTAAGGGTAAAAGCAAGGGTAAGGGTAAGGGTAAGGGTAAGGGTAAGGGTAAAGGTAAAGGTAAGCCTAAGGGTAAAAGCAAGGGTAAGGGTAAGGGTAAGGGTAAGGGTAAGGGTAAGGGTAAGGGTTAGGGTAAGGGTAAGGGTAAGGGTAAGGGTAAGGGTAAGGGTAAGGGTAAGGGTAAGGGTTAGGGTAAGGGTAAGGGTAAGCTTAAGGGTAAAAGCAAGGGTAAGGGTAAGGGAAAGGGTAAGGGTAAGCCTAAGGGTAAAAGCAAGGGTAAGGGTAAGGGTAAGGGTAAGGGTGAGCTTAAGGGTAAAAGCAAGAGTAAGGGTAAGGGCAAGGGTAAGGGTAAGGGTAAGGGTAAGCTTAAGGGTAAAAGCAAGGGTAAGGGTAAAGGTAAGGGTAAGGGTAAGGGTAAGGGTAAGGGTAAGGGTAAGGGTAAGGGTAAGGGTAAAGGTAAGGGTAAGCCTAAGGGTAAAAGCAAGGGTAAGGGTAAGGGTAAGGGTAAGGGTAAGGGTAAGGTTAAGGGTAAGGGTAAGGGTAAGCTTAAGGGTAAAAGCAAGGGTAAGGGTAAGGGTAAGGGTAAGGGTAAGGGTAAGGGTAAGGGTAAGGGTAAGGGTAAGGGTAAGGGTAAGGGTAAGGGTAAGCTTAAGGGTAAGGGTAAGGGTAAGGGTAAGGGTAAGCTTAAGGGTAAAAGCAAGGGTAAGGGTAAGGGTAAGGGTAAGGGTAAGGGTAAGGGTAAGGGTAAAGGTAAGGGTAAGCCTAAGGGTAAAAGCAAGGGTAAGGGTAAGGGTAAGGGTAAGGGTAAGGGTAAGGGTAAGGGTAAGGGTAAGGGTAAGGGTAAGGGTAAGGGTAAGGGTAAGGGTAAGGGAAAGGGTAAGGGTAAGCTTAAGGGTATAAGCAAGGGTAAGGGTAAGGGTAAGGGTGAGGGTAAGGGTAAGGGTAAGGGTAAGGGTAAGCTTAAGGGTAAAAGCAAGGGTAAGGGTAAGGGTAAGGATAAGGGTAAGGGTAAGGGTAAGGGTAAGCTTAAGGGTAAAAGCAAGGGTAAGGGTAAGGGTAAGGGTAAGGGTAAGGGTAAGGGTAAGGGTAAGGGTAAGGGTAAGGGTAAGGGTAAAGGTAAGGTTAAGCCTAAGGGTAAAAGCAAGGGTAAGGGTAAGGGTAAGGGTAAGGGTAAGGGTAAGGGTAAGGGTAAGGGTAAGGGTAAGGGTAAGGGTAAGGGTAAGGGTAAGGGTAAGGGTAAGGGTAAGCTTAAGGGTAAAAGCAAGGGTAAGGGTAAAGGTAAGGGTAAGGGTAAGCCTAAGGGTATTAGCAAGGGTAAGGGTAAGGGTAAGGGTAAGGGTAAAGGTAAGCTTAAGGGTAAGGGTAAGGGTAAGGGTAAGGGTAAGGGTAAGGGTAAGGGTAAGGGTAAGGGTAAGGGTAAGGGTAAGCTTAAGGGTAAAAGCAAGGGTAAGGGTAAAGGTAAGGGTAAGGGTAAGGGTAAGGGTAAGGGTAAGGGTAAGGGTAAGGGTAAGGGTAAGCTTAAGGGTAAAAGCAAGGGTAAGGGTAAGGGTAAGGGTAAGGGTAAGGGTAAGGGTAAGGGTAAGGGTAAGGGTAATGGTAAGGGTAAAGGTAAGGGTAAGCCTAAGGGTAAAAGCAAGGGTAAGGGTAAGGGTAAGGGTAAGGGTAAGGTTAAGGGTAAGGGTTAGGGTAAGGGTAAGGGTAAGCTTAAGGGTAAGGGTAAGGGTAAGGGTAAGGGTAAGCTTAAGGGTAAAAGCAAGGGTAAGGGTAAGGGTAAGGGTAAGGGTAAGGGTAAGCTTAAGGGTAAGGGTAAGGGTAAGGGTAAGGGTAAGCTTAAGGGTAAAAGCAAGGGTAAGGGTAAGGGTAAGGGTAGGGGTAAGGGTAAGCTTAAGGGTAAAAGCAAGGGTAAGGGTAAGGGTAAGGGTAAGGGTAAGGGTAAGGGTAAAGGTAAGGGTAAGCTTAAGGGTAAGGGTAAGGGTAAGGGTAAGGGTAAGGGTAAGCTTAAGGGTAAAAGCAAGGGTAAAGGTCAGGGTAAGGGTAAGTGTAAGGGTAAGGGTAAGGGTAAGGGTAAGGGTGAGCTTAAGGGTAAAAGCAAGGGTAAGGGTAAGGTTAAGGGTAAGAGTAAGGGTAAGGGTAAGGGTAAGGGTTAGCTTAAGGTTAAAAGCAAGGGTAAGGGTAAGGGTAAGGGTAAGGGTAAGGGTAAGGGTAAGGGTAAGGGTAAGGGTAAGGGTAAGGGTAAGGGTAAGGGTAAGGGTAAAGGTAAGGGTAAGCCTAAGGGTAAAAGCATTGGTAAGGGTAAGGGTAAGGGTAAGGGTAAGAGTAAGGGTAAGGGTAAGGGTAAGGGTAAGCTTAAGGGTAAAAGCAAGGGTAAGGGTAAGGGTAAGGGTAAGGGTAAGCCTAAGGGTAAAAGCAAGGGTAAGGGTAAGGGTAAGGGTAAGGGTAAGCTTAAGGGTAAAAGCAAGGGTAAGGGTAAGGGTAAGGGTAAGGGTAAGCTTAAGGGTAAAAGCAAGGGTGAGGGTAAGGGTAAGGGTAAGGGTAAGGGTAAGGGTAAGGGTAAGGGTAAGGGTAAGGGTAAGCTTAAGGGTAAAAGCAAGGGTAAGGGTAAGGGTAAGGGTAAGGGTAAGGGTAAGGGTAAGGGTAAGGGTAAGGGTAAGCTTAAGGGTAAAAGCAAGGGTAAGGGTAAGGGTAAGGGTAAGGGTAAGGGTAAAGGTAAGGGTAAGCCTAAGGGTAAAAGCAAGGGTAAGGGTAAGGGTAAGGGTAAGGGTAAGGGTAAGGGTAAGGGTTAGGGTAAGGGTAAGGGTAAGGGTAAGGGTAAGGGTAAGGGTAAGGGTAAGGGTAAGGGTAAGGGTTAGGGTAAGGGTAAGGGTAAGCTTAAGGGTAAAAGCAAGGGTAAGGGTAAGGGAAAGGGTAAGGGTAAGCCTAAGGGTAAAAGCAAGGGTAAGGGTAAGGGTAAGGGTAAGGGTGAGCTTAAGGGTAAAAGCAAGAGTAAGGGTAAGGGCAAGGGTAAGGGTAAGGGTAAGGGTAAGCTTAAGGGTAAAAGCAAGGGTAAGGGTAAAAGGTAAGGGTAAGGGTAAGGGTAAGGGTAAGGGTAAGGGTAAGGGTAAGGGTAAGGGTAAGGGTAAAGGTAAGGGTAAGCCTAAGGGTAAAAGCAAGGGTAAGGGTAAGGGTAAGGGTAAGGGTAAGGGTAAGGTTAAGGGTAAGGGTAAGGGTAAGCTTAAGGGTAAAAGCAAGGGTAAGGGTAAGGGTAAGGGTAAGGGTAAGGGTAAGGGTAAGGGTAAGGGTAAGGGTAAGGGTAAGGGTAAGGGTAAGGGTAAGCTTAAGGGTAAGGGTAAGGGTAAGGGTAAGGGTAAGCTTAAGGGTAAAAGCAAGGGTAAGGGTAAGGGTAAGGGTAAGGGTAAGCTTAAGGGTAAAAGCAAGGGTAAGGGTATAGGTAAGGGTAAGGGTAAGGGTAAGGGTAAGGGTAAGGGTAAGGGTAAGGGTAAGCTTAAGGGTAAGGGTAAGGGTAAGGGTAAGGGTAAGCTTAAGGGTAAAAGCAAGGGTGAGGGTAAGGGTAAGGGTAAGGGTAAGGGTAAGGGTAAGCTTAAGGGTAAGGGTAAGGGTAAGGGTAAGGGTAAGCTTAAGGGTAAAAGCAAGGGTAAGGGTAAGGGTGAGGGTAAGGGTAAGGGTAAGGGTAAGGGTAAGCTTAAGGGTAAGGGTAAGGGTAAGGGTAAGGGTAAGCTTAAGGGTAAAAGAAAGGGTAAGGGTAAGGGTAAGGGTAAGGGTAAGGGTAAGGGTAAGGGTAAGGGTAAGGGTAAGGGTAAGGGTAAGGGTAAGGGTAAGGGTAAGGGTAAGGGAAAGCTTAAGGGTAAGGGTAAGGGTAAGGGTAAGGGTAAGCTTAAGGGTAAAAGCAAGGGTAATGGTAAGGGTAAGGGTAAGGGTAAGCTTAAGGGTAAAAGCAAGGGTAAGGGTAAGGGTAAGGGTAAGGGTAAGGGTAAGGGGAAGGGTAAGGGTAAGGGTAAGGGTAAGGGTAAGGGTAAGGGTAAGCTTAAGGGTAAGGGTAAGGGTAAGGGTAAGGGTAAGCTTAAGGGTAAAAGCAAGGGTAAGGGTAAGGGTAAGGGTAAGGGTAAGGGTAAAGGTAAGGGTAAGCCTAAGGGTAAAAGCAAGGATAAGAGTAAGGGTAAGGGTAAGGGTAAGGGTAAGGGTAAGGGTAAGGGTAAGGGTAAGGGTAAGGGTAAGCTTAAGGGTAAAAGCAAGGGTAAGGGTAAGGGTAAGGGTAAGGGCAAGGGTAAGGGTAAGGGTAAGGGTAAGGGTAAGGGTAAGGGTAAGGGTAAGCTTAAGGGTAAAAGCAAGGGTAAGGGTAAGGGTAAATGTAAGGGTAAGGGTAAGGGTAAGGGTAAGCTTAAGGGTAAAAGCAAGGGTAAGGGTAAGGGTAAGGGTAAGGGTAAGGGTTAGGGTAAGGGTAAAGGTAAGGGTAAGCCTAAGGGTAAAAGCAAGGGTAAGGGTAAGGGTAAGGGTAAGGGTAAGGGTAAGGGTAAGGGTAAGGGTAAGGGTAAGGGTAAGGGTAAGAGTAAGGGTAAGGGTAAGGGTAAGCTTAAGGGTAAAAGCAAGGGTAAGGGTAAGGGTAAGGGTAAGGGTAAGCCTAAGGGTAAAAGCAAGGGTAAGGGTAAGGGTAAGGGTAAGGGTAAGGGTAAGCTTAAGGGTAAAAGCAAGGGTAAGGGTAAGGGTAAGGGTAAGGAAAAGGGTAAGGGTAAGGGTAAGCTTAAGGGTAAAAGCAAGGGTAAGGGTAAGGGTAAGGGTAAGGGTAAGGGTAAGGGTAAGGGTAAGGGTAAGGATAAAGGTAAGGGTAAGCCTAAGGGTAAAAGCAAGGGTAAGGGTAAGGGTAAGGGTATGGGTAAGGGTAAGGGTAAGGGTAAGGGTAAGCTTAAGGGTAAAAGCAAGGGTAAGGGTAAGGGTAAGGGTAAGGGTAAGGGTAAGGGTAAGGGTAAGGGTAAGGGTAAGGGTAAGGGTAAGCTTAAGGGTAAAAGCAAGGGTAAGGGTAAGGGTAAGGGTAAGGGTAAGGGTAAGGGTAAGGGTAAGGGTAAGGGTAAGGGTAAGGGTAAGGGTAAGGGTAAAGGTAAGGGTAAGGGTAAGGGTAAGGGTAAGGGTAAGGGTAAGCTTAAGGGTAAAAGCAAGGGTAAGGGTTAGGGTAAGGGTAAGGGTAAGGGTAAGGGTAAGGGTAAGCTTAAGGGTAAAAGCAAGGGTAAGGGTAAGGGTAAGGGTAAGGGTAAGGGTAAGGGTAAGGGTAAGGGTAAGGGTAAGGGTAAGGGTAAGGGTAAGGGTAAGGGTAAGCTTAAGGGTAAAAGCAAGGGTAAGGGTAAGGGTAAGGGTAAGGGTAAGGGTAAGGGTAAGGGTAAGGGTAAGGGTAAGCTTAAGGGTAAGAGCAAGGGTAAGGATAAGGGTAAGGGTAAGGGTAAGGGTTAGGGTAAGGGTAAAGGTAAGGGTAAGCCTAAGGGTAAAAGCAAGGGTAAGGGTAAGGGTAAGGGTAAGGGTAAGGGTTAGGGTAAGGGTAAAGGTAAGGGTAAGCCTAAGGGTAAAAGCAAGGGTAAGGGTAAGGGTAAGGGTAAGGGTAAAGGTAAGGGTAAGGGTAAGGGTAAGAGTAAGGGTAAGGGTAAGGGTAAGCTTAAGGGTAAAAGCAAGGGTAAGGGTAAGGGTAAGGGTAAGGGTAAGCCTAAGGGTAAAAGCAAGGGTAAGGGTAAGGGTAAGGGTAAGGGTAAGCTTAAGGGTAAAAGCAAGGGTAAGGGTAAGGGTAAGGGTAAGGGAAAGGGTAAGGGTAAGGGTAAGCTTAAGGGTAAAAGCAAGGGTAAGGGTAAGGGTAAGGGTAAGGGTAAGGGTGAGGGTAAGGGTAAAGGTAAGGGTAAGCCTAAGGGTAAAAGCAAGGGTAAGGGTAAGGGTAAGGGTAAGGGTAAGCTTAAGGGTGAGGGTAAGGGTAAGGGTAAGGGTAAGGGTAAGCTTAAGGGTAAAAGCAAGGGTAAGGGTAATGGTAAGGGTAAGGGTAAGGGTAAGCTTAAGGGTAAGGGTAAGGGTAAGGGTAAGGGTAAGCTTAAGGGTAAAAGCAAGGGTAAGGGTAAGGGTAAGGGTAAGCTTAAGGGTAAAAGCAAGGGTAAGGGTAAGGGTAAGGGTAAGGGTAAGGGTAAGCTTAAGGGTAAGGGTAAGGGTAAGGGTAAGGGTAAGCTTAAGGGTAAAAGCAAGGGTAAGGGTAAGGGTAAGGGTAGGGGTAAGGGTAAGCTTAAGGGTAAAAGCAAGGGTAAGGGTAAGGGTAAGGGTAAGGGTAAGGGTAAGGGTAAGGGTAAGGGTAAGGGTAAGCTTAAGGGTAAGGGTAAGGGTAAGGGTAAGGGTAAGCTTAAGGGTAAAAGCAAGGGTAAGGGTCAGGGTAAGGGTAAGTGTAAGGGTAAGGGTAAGGGTAAGGGTAAGGGTGAGCTTAAGGGTAAAAGCAAGGCTAAGGGTAAGGTTAAGGGTAAGGGTAAGGGTAAGGGTAAGGGTAAGGGTTAGTTCAAGGTTAAAAGCAAGGGTAAGGGTAAGGGTAAGGGTAAGGGTAAGGGTAAGGGTAAGGGTAAGGGTAAGGGTAAGGGTAAAGGTAAGGGTAAGCCTAAGGGTAAAAGCATTGGTAAGGGTAAGGGTAAGGGTAAGGGTAAGAGTAAGGGTAAGGGTAAGGGTAAGGGTAAGCTTAAGGGTAAAAGCAAGGGTAAGGGTAAGGGTAAGGGTAAGGGTAAGCCTAAGGGTAAAAGCAAGGGTAAGGGTAAGGGTAAGGGTAAGGGTAAGGGTAAGCTTAAGGGTAAAAGCAAGGGTAAGGGTAAGGGTAAGGGTAAGGGTAAGGGTAAGGGTAAGCTTAAGGGTAAAAGCAAGGGTGAGGGTAAGGGTAAGGGTAAGGGTAAGGGTAAGGGTAAGGGTAAGGGTAAGGGTAAGGGTAAGCTTAAGGCTAAAAGCAAGTGTAAGGGTAAGGGTAAGGGTAAGGGTAAGGGTAAGGGTAAGGGTAAGGGTAAGCTTAAGGGTAAAAGCAAGGGTAAGGGTAAGGGTAAGGGTAAGGGTAAGGGTAAAGGTAAGGGTAAGCCTAAGGGTAAAAGCAAGGGTAAGGGTAAGGGTAAGGGTAAGGGTAAGGGTAAGGGTAAGGGTTAGGGTAAGGGTAAGGGTAAGGGTAAGGGTAAGGGTAAGGGTAAGGGTAAGGGTAAGGGTAAGGGTAAGGGTAAGGGTAAGGGTAAGGGTAAGGGTAAGGGTTAGCTTAAGGGCAAAAGCAAGGGTAAGGGTAAGGGAAAGGGTAAGGGTAAGCCTAAGGGTAAAAGCAAGGGTAAGGGTAAGGGTAAGGGTAAGGGTAAGGGTAAGCTTAAGGGTAAAAGCAAGAGTAAGGGTAAGGGCAAGGGTAAGGGTAAGGGTAAGGGTAAGCTTAAGGGTAAAAGCAAGGGTAAGGGTAAAGGTAAGGGTAAGGGTAAGGGTAAGGGTAAGGGTAAGGGTAAGGGTAAGGGTAAGGGTAAAGGTAAGGGTAAGCCTAAGGGTAAAAGCAAGGGTAAGGGAAGGGTAAGGGTAAGGGTAAGGGTAAGGTTAAGGGTAAGGGTAAGGGTAAGCTTGAGGGTAAAAGCAAGGGTAAGGGTAAGGGTAAGGGTAAGGGTAAGGGTAAGGGTAAGGGTAAGGGTAAGGGTAAGGGTAAGGGTAAGGGTAAGCTTAAGGGTAAGGATAAGGGTAAGGGTAAGCTTAAGGGTAAAAGCAAGGGTAAGGGTAAGGGTAAGGGTAAGGGTAAGCTTAAGGGTAAAAGCAAGGGTAAGGGTAAGGGTGAGGGTAAGGGTAAGGGTAAGGGTAAGGGTAAGCTTAAGGGTAAGGGTAAGGGTAAGGGTAAGGGTAAGCTTAAGGGTAAAAGAAAGGGTAAGGGTAAGGGTAAGGGTAAGGGTAAGGGTAAGGGTAAGGGTAAGGGTAAGGGTAAGGGTAAGGGTAAGGGTAAGGGTAAGGGAAAGCTTAAGGGTAAGGGTAAGGGTAAGGGTAAGGGTAAGCTTAAGGGTAAAAGCAAGGGTAAGGGTAAGGGTAAGGGTAAGGGTAAGGGTAAGGGTAAGCTTAAGGGTAAAAGCAAGGGTAAGGGTAAGGGTAAGGGTAAGGTTAAGGGTAAGGGGAAGGGTAAGGGTAAGGGTAAGGGTAAGGGTAAGGGTAAGGGTAAGCTTAAGGGTAAGGGTAAGGGTAAGGGTAAGGGTAAGCTTAAGGGTAAAAGCAAGGATAAGGGTAAGGGTCAGGGTAAGGGTAAGGGTAAAGGTAAGGGTAAGCCTAAGGGTAAAAGCAAGGATAAGGGTAAGGGTAAGGGTAAGGGTAAGGGTAAGGGTAAGGGTAAGGGTAAGGGTAAGGGTAAGGGTAAGGGTAAGGGTAAGGGTAAGGGTAAGGGTAAGGGTAAGCTTAAGGGTAAAAGCAAGGGTAAGGGTAAGGGTAAATGTAAGGGTAAGGGTAAGGGTAAGGGTAAGCTTAAGGGTAAAAGCAAGGGTAAGGGTAAGGGTAAGGGTAAGGGTTAGGGTAAGGGTAAAGGTAAGGGTAAGCCTAAGGGTAAAAGCAAGGGTAAGGGTAAGGGTAAGGGTAAGGGTAAGGGTAAGGGTAAGGGTAAGGGTAAGGGTAAGGGTAAGGGTAAGGGTAAGAGTAAGGGTAAGGGTAAGGGTAAGCTTAAGGGTAAAAGCAAGGGTAAGGGTAAGGGTAAGGGTAAGGGTAAGCCTAAGGGTAAAAGCATTGGTAAGGGTAAGGGTAAGGGTAAGGGTAAGGGTAAGAGTACGGGTAAGGGTAAGGGTAAGGGTAAGCTTAAGGGTAAAAGCAAGGGTAAGGGTAAGGGTAAGGGTAAGGGTAAGCCTAAGGGTAAAAGCAAGGGTAAGGGTAAGGGTAAGGGTAAGGGTAAGGGTAAGCTTAAGGGTTAAAGCAAGGGTAAGGGTAAGGGTAAGGGTAAGGGTAAGGGTAAGGGTAAGGGTAAGGGTAAGCTTAAGGGTAAAAGCAAGGGTGAGGGTAAGGGTAAGGGTAAGGGTAAGGGTAAGGGTAAGGGTAAAAGTAAGGGTAAGGGTAAGCTTAAGGGTAAAAGCAAGGGTAAGGGTAAGGGTAAGGGTAAGGGTAAGGGTAAGGGTAAGGGTAAGGGTAAGGGTAAGCTTAAGGGTAAAAGCAAGGGTAAGGGTAAGGGTAAGGGTAAGGGTAAGGGTAAAGGTAAGGGTAAGCCTAAGGGTAAAAGCAAGGGTAAGGGTAAGGGTAAGGGTAAGGGTAAGGGTAAGGGTAAGGGTTAGGGTAAGGGTAAGGGTAAGGGTAAGGGTAAGGGTAAGGGTAAGGGTAAGGGTAAGTGTAAGGGTAAGGGTAAGGGTAAGGGTAAGGGTAAGCTTAAGGGTAAAAGCAAGGGTAAGGGTAAGGGAAAGGGTAAGGGTAAGCCTAAGGGTAAAAGCAAGGGTAAGGGTAAGGGTAAGGGTAAGGGTAAGGGTAAGCTTAAGGGTAAAAGCAAGAGTAAGGGTAAGGGCAAGGGTAAGGGTAAGGGTAAGGGTAAGCTTAAGGGTAAAAGCAAGGGTAAGGGTAAAGGTAAGGGTAAGGGTAAGGGTAAGGGTAAGGGTAAGGGTAAGGGTAAGGGTAAGGGTAAAGGTAAGGGTAAGCCTAAGGGTAAAAGCAAGGGTAAGGGTAAGGGTAAGGGTAAGGGTAAGGGTAAGGGTAAGGTTAAGGGTAAGGGTAAGGGTAAGCTTAAGGGTAAAAGCAAGGGTAAGGGTAAGGGTAAGGGTAAGGGTAAGGGTAAGGGTAAGGGTAAGGGTAAGGGTAAGGGTAAGGGTAAGGGTAAGCTTAAGGGTAAGGGTAAGGGTAAGGGTAAGGGTAAGCTTAAGGGTAAAAGCAAGGGTAAGGGTAAGGGTAAGGGTAAGGGTAAGCTTAATTGTAAAAGCAAGGGTAAGGGTAAGGGTAAGGGTAAGGGTAAGGGTAAGGGTAAGGGTAAGGGTAAGGGTAAGCTTAAGGGTAAGGGTAAGGGTAAGGGTAAGGGTAAGCTTAAGGGTAAAAGCAAGGGTGAGGGTAAGGGTAAGGGTAAGGGTAAGGGTAAGGGTAAGGGTAAGCTTAAGGGTAAGGGTAAGGGTAAGGGTAAGGGTAAGCTTAAGGGTAAAAGCAAGGGTAAGGGTAAGGGTGAGGGTAAGGGTAAGGGTAAGGGTAAGGGTAAGCTTAAGGGTAAGGGTAAGGGTAAGGGTAAGCTTAAGGGTAAAAGAAAGGGTAAGGGTAAGGGTAAGGGTAAGGGTAAGGGTAAGGGTAAGGGTAAGGGTAAGGGTAAGGGTAAGGGTAAGGGTAAGGGTAAGGGTAAGGGTAAGGGTAAGAGTAAGGGAAAGCTTAAGGGTAAGGGTAAGGGTAAGGGTAAGGGTAAGCTTAAGGGTAAAAGCAAGGGTAAGGGTAAGGGTAAGGGTAAGGGTAAGGGTAAGCTTAAGGGTAAAAGCAAGGGTAAGGGTAAGGGTAAGGGTAAGGGTAAGGGTAAGGGGAAGGGTAAGGGTAAGGGTAAGGGTAAGGGTAAGGGTAAGGGTAAGCTTAAGGGTAAGGGTAAGGGTAAGGGTAAGGGTAAGCTTAAGGGTAAAAGCAAGGGTAAGGGTAAGGGTAAGGGTAAGGGTAAGGGTAAAGGTAAGGGTAAGCCTAAGGGTAAAAGCAAGGATAAGGGTAAGGGTAAGGGTAAGGGTAAGGGTAAGGGTAAGGGTAAGGGTAAGGGTAAGGGTAAGTGTAAGGGTAAGCTTAAGGGTAAAAGCAAGGGTAAGGGTAAGGGTAAGGGTAAGGGTAAGGGTAAGGGTAAGGGTAAGGGTAAGGGTAAGGGTAAGGGTAAGGGTAAGCTTAAGGGTAAAAGCAAGGGTAAGGGTAAGGGTAAATGTAAGGGTAAGGGTAAGGGTAAGGGTAAGCTTAAGGGTAAAAGAAAGGGTAAGGGTAAGGGTAAGGGTAAGGGTAAGGGTTAGGGTAAGGGTAAAGGTAAGGGTAAGCCTAAGGGTAAAAGCAAGGGTAAGGGTAAGGGTAAGGGTAAGGGTAAGGGTAAGGGTAAGGGTAAGGGTAAGGGTAAGGGTAAGAGTAAGGGTAAGGGTAAGGGTAAGCTTAAGGGTAAAAGCAAGGGTAAGGGTAAGGGTAAGGGTAAGGGTAAGCCTAAGGGTAAAAGCAAGGGTAAGGGTAAGGGTAAGGGTAAGGGTAAGGGTAAGCTTAAGGGTAAAAGCAAGGGTAAGGGTAAGGGTAAGGGTAAGGGAAAGGGTAAGGGTAAGGGTAAGCTTAAGGGTAAAAGCAAGGGTAAGGGTAAGGGTAAGGGTAAGGGTAAGGGTAAGGGTAAGGGTAAGGGTAAAGGTAAGGGTAAGCCTAAGGGTAAAAGCAAGGGTAAGGGTAAGGGTAAGGGTAAGGGTAAGGGTAAGGGTAAGCTTAAGGGTAAGGGTAAGGGTAAGGGTAAGGGTAAGCTTAAGGGTAAAAGCAAGGGTAAGGGTAAGGGTAAGGGTAAGGGTAAGGGTAAAGGTAAGGGTAAGCCTAAGGGTAAAAGCAAGGATAAGGGTAAGGGTAAGGGTAAGGGTAAGGGTAAGGGTAAGGGTAAGGGTAAGGGTAAGGGTAAGGGTAAGCTTAAGGGTAAAAGCAAGGGTAAGGGTAAGGGTAAGGGTAAGGGTAAGGGTAAGGGTAAGGGTAAGGGTAAGGGTAAGGGTAAGGGTAAGGGTAAGCTTAAGGGTAAAAGCAAGGGTAAGGGTAAGGGTAAGGGTAAGGGTAAGGGTAAGGGTAAGGGTAAGGGTAAGGGTAAAGGTAAGGGTAAGGGTAAGGGTAAGCTTAAGGGTAAAAGCAAGGGTAAGGGTTAGGGTAAGGGTAAGGGTAAGGGTAAGGGTAAGGGTAAGCTTAAGGGTAAAAGCAAGGGTAAGGGTAAGGGTAAGGGTAAGGGTAAGGGTAAGGGTAAGGGTAAGGGTAAGGGTAAGGGTAAGGGTAAGGGTAAGGGTAAGGGTAAGCTTAAGGGTAAAAGCAAGGGTAAGGATAAGGGTAAGGGTAAGGGTTAGGGTAAGGGTAAGGGTAAGGGTAAGGGTTAGGGTAAGGGTAAAGGTAAGGGTAAGCCTAAGGGTAAAAGCAAGGGTAAGGGTAAGGGTAAGGGTAAGGGTAAGGGTAAGGGTAAGGGTAAGGGTAAAGGTAAGGGTAAGGGTAAGGGTAAGGGTAAGGGTAAGGGTAAGGGTAAGAGTAAGGGTAAGGGTAAGGGTAAGCTTAAGGGTAAAAGCAAGGGTAAGGGTAAGGGTAAGGGTAAGGGTCAGCCTAAGGGTAAAAGCAAGGGTAAGGGTAAGAGTAAGGGTAAGGGTAAGGGTAAGCTTAAGGGTAAAAGCAAGGGTAAGGGTAAGGGTAAGGGTAAGGGAAAGGGTAAGGGTAAGGGTAAGCTTAAGGGTAAAAGCAAGGGTAAGGGTAAGGGTAAGGGTAAGGGTAAGGGTAAGGGTAAGGGTAAGGGTAAAGGTAAGGGTAAGCCTAAGGGTAAAAGCAAGGGTAAGGGTAAGGGTAAGGGTAAGGGTAAGGGTAAGGGTAAGGGTAAGGGTAAGCTTAAGGGTAAAAGCAAGGGTAAGGGTAAGGGTAAGGGTAAGGGTAAGGGTAAGGGTAAGGGTAAGCTTAAGGGTAAAAGCAAGGGTAAGGGTAAGGGTAAGGGTAAGGGTAAGGGTAAGGGTAAGGGTAAGGGTAAGGGTAAGGGTAAAGGTAAGGGTAAGGGTAAGGGTAAGGGTAAGGGTAAGGGTAAGGGTAAGCTTAAGGGTAAAAGCAAGGGTAAGGGTTAGGGTAAGGGTAAGGGTAAGGGTAAGGGTAAGGGTAAGGGTAAGCTTAAGGGTAAAAGCAAGGGTAAGGGTAAGGGTAAGGGTAAGGGTAAGGGTAAGGGTAAGGGTAAGGGTAAGGGTAAGGGTAAGGGTAAGCTTAAGGGTAAAAGCAAGGGTAAGGGTAAGGGTAAGGGTAAGGGTAAGGGTAAGGGTAAGGGTAAGGGTAAGGGAAAGGGTAAGCTTAAGGGTAAAAGCAAGGGTAAGGATAAGGGTAAGGGTAAGGGTAAGGGTTAGGGTAAGGGTAAAGGTAAGGGTAAGCCTAAGGGTAAAAGCAAGGGTAAGGGTAAGGGTAAGGGTAAGGGTAAGGGTAAGGGTAAGAGTAAGGGTAAGGGTAAGGGTAAGAGTAAGGGTAAGGGTAAGGGTAAGCTTAAGGGTAAAAGCAAGGGTAAGGGTAAGGGTAAGGGTAAGGGTAAGCCTAAAGGTAAAAGCAAGGGTAAGGGTAAGGGTAAGGGTAAGGGTAAGGGTAAGCTTAAGGGTAAAAGCAAGGGTAAGGGTAAGGGTAAGGGTAAGGGTAAGGGTAAGGGTAAGCTTAAGGGTAAAAGCAAGGGTAAGGGTAAGGGTAAGGGTAAGGGTAAGGGTAAGGGTAAGGGTAAGGGTAAGGGTAAGGGTAAGGGTAAGGGTAAAGGTAAGGGTAAGCCTAAGGGTAAAAGCAAGGGTAAGGGTAAGGGTAAGGGTAAGGGTAAGGGTAAGCTTAAGGGTAAAAGCAAGGGTAAGGGTAAGGGTAAGGGTAAGGGTAAGGGTAAGGGTAAGGGTAAGGGTAAGGGTAAGGGTAAGCTTAAGGGTAAAAGCAAGGGTAAGGGTAAGGGTAAGGGTAAGGGTAAGGGTAAGGGTAAGGGTAAGGGTAAGGGTAAGGGTAAGGGTAAGGGTAAGGGTAAGGGTAAGGGTAAGGGTAAGGGTAAGGGTAAGGGTAAGGGTAAGGGTAAGGGTAAGGGTAAGGGTAAGCTAAAGGGTAAAAGCAAGGGTAAGGGTTAGGGTAAGGGTAAGGGTAAGGGTAAACTTAAGGGTAAAAGCAAGGGTAAGGGTAAGGGTAAGGGTAAGGGTAAGGGTAAGGGTAAGGGTAAGGGTGAGGGTAAGGGTAAAGGTAAGGGTAAGCCTAAGGGTAAAAGCAAGGGTAAGGGTAAGGGTAAGGGTAAGGGTAAGGGTAAGGGTAAGGGTAAGGGTAAGGGTAAGGGTAAGGGTAAGGGTAAGGGTAAGGGTAAGCTTAAGGGTATAAGCAAGGGTAAGGGTAAGGGTAAGGGTGAGGGTAAGGGTAAGGGTAAGGGTAAGGGTAAGGGTAAGCTTAAGGGTAAAAGCAAGGGTAAGGGTAAGGGTAAGGGTAAGGGTAAGGGTAAGGGTAAGCTTAAGGGTAAAAGCAAGGGTAAGGGTAAGGGTAAGGGTAAGGGTAAGGGTAAGGGTAAGGGTAAGGGTAAGGGTAAGGGTAAGGGTAAGGGTAAAGGTAAGGGTAAGCCTAAGGGTAAAAGCAAGGGTAAGGGTAAGGGTAAGGGTAAGGGTAAGGGTAAGGGTAAGGGTAAGGGTAAGGGTAAGGGTAAGTGTAAGGGTAAGCTTAAGGGTAAAAGCAAGGGTAAGGGTAAGGGTAAGGGTAAGCCTAAGGGTAAAAGCAAGGGTAAGGGTAAGGGTAAGGGTAAGGGTAAGGGTAAGCTTAAGGGTAAAAGCAAGGGTAAGGGTAAGGGTAAGGGTAAGGGTAAGGGTAAGGGTAAGCTTAAGGGTAAAAGCAAGGGTAAGGGTAAGGGTAAGGGTAAGGGTAAGGGTAAGGGTAAAGGTAAGGGTAAGCCTAAGGGTAAAAGCAAGGGTAAGGGTAAGGGTAAGGGTAAGGGTAAGGGTAAGGGTAAGGGTAAGGGTAAGGGTAAGGGTAAGGGTAAGGGTAAGGGTGAGCTTGAGGGTAAAAGCAAGGGTAAGGATAAGGGTAAGGGTAAGGGTAAGGGTAAGGGTAAGGGTAAGCTTAAGGGTAAAAGCAAGGGTAAGGGTAAGGGTAAGGGTAAGGGTAAGGGTAAGGGTAAGGGTAAGGGTAAGGGTAAGGGTAAGGGTAAGGGTAAGCTAAAGGGTAAAAGCAAGGGTAAGGGTAAGGGTAAGGGTAAGGGTAAGCTTAAGGGTAAAAGCAAGGGTAAGGGTAAGGGTAAGGGTAAGGGTAAGGGTAAGGGTAAGGGTAAGGGTAAGGGTAAAGGTAAGGGTAAGCCTAAGGGTAAAAGCAAGGGTAAGGGTAAGGGTAAGGGTAAGGGTAAGGGTAAGGGTAAGGGTAAGGGTAAGGGTAAGGCTAAGGGTAAGGGTAAGGGTAAGGGTAAGGGTAAGCTTAAGGGTAAAAGCAAGGGTGAGGGTAAGGGTAAGGGTAAGGGTAAGGGTAAGGGTAAGGGTAAGGGTAAGGGTAAGGGTAAGGGTAAGGGTAAGGGTAAGGGTAAGGGTAAGGGTAAGTGTAAGGGTAAGCCTCAGGGTAAAAGCAAGGGTAAGGGTAAGGGTAAGGGTAAGGGTAAGGGTAAGCTTAAGGGTAAAAGCAAGGGTAAGGGTAAGGGTAAGGGTAAGGGTAAGGGTAAGGGTAAGCTTAAGGGTAAAAGCAAGGGTAAGGGTAAGGGTTAGGGTAAGGGTAAGGGTAAGGGTAAGGGTAAAGGTAAGGGTAAGCCTAAGGGTAAAAGCAAGGGTATGGGTAAGGGTAAGGGTAAGGGTAAGGGTAAGGGTAAGGGTAAGGGTAAGGGTAAGGGTAAGGGTAAGGGTAAGGGTAAGGGTAAGGGTAAGGGTAAGCTTAAGGGTAAAAGCAAGGGTAAGGGTAAGGGTAAGGGTAAGGGTAAGGGTAAGGGTAAGGGTAAGGGTAAGGGTAAGGGTAAGGGTAAGGGTAAGGGTAAGGGTAAGGGTAAGGGTAAGGGTAAGGGTAAGGGTAAGGGTAAGGGTGAGCTTGAGGGTAAAAGCAAGGGTAAGGGTAAGGGTAAGGGTAAGGGTAAGGGTAAGGGTAAGGGTAAGGGTAAGGGTAAGGGTAAGGGTAAGTGTAAGGGTAAGCTTAAGGGTAAAAGCAAGGGTAAGGGTAAGGGTAAGGGTAAGCCTAAGGGTAAAAGCAAGGGTAAGGGTAAGGGTAAGGGTAAGGGTAAGGGTAAGCTTAAGGGTAAAAGCAAGGGTAAGGGTAAGGGTAAGGGTAAGGGTAAGGGTAAGGGTAAGCTTAAGGGTAAAAGCAAGGGTAAGGGTAAGGGTAAGGGTAAGGGTAAGGGTAAGGGTAAAGGTAAGGGTAAGCCTAAGGGTAAAAGCAAGGGTAAGGGTAAGGGTAAGGGTAAGGGTAAGGGTAAGGGTAAGGGTAAGGGTAAGGGTAAGGGTAAGGGTAAGGGTAAGGGTGAGCTTGAGGGTAAAAGCAAGGGTAAGGATAAGGGTAAGGGTAAGGGTAAGGGTAAGGGTAAGGGTAAGCTTAAGGGTAAAAGCAAGGGTAAGGGTAAGGGTAAGGGTAAGGGTAAGGGTAAGGGTAAGGGTAAGGGTAAGGGTAAGGGTAAGGGTAAGGGTAAGGGTAAGCTAAAGGGTAAAAGCAAGGGTAAGGGTAAGGGTAAGGGTAAGGGTAAGCTTAAGGGTAAAAGCAAGGGTAAGGGTAAGGGTAAGGGTAAGGGTAAGGGTAAGGGTAAGGGTAAGGGTAAGGGTAAAGGTAAGGGTAAGCCTAAGGGTAAAAGCAAGGGTAAGGGTAAGGGTAAGGGTAAGGGTAAGGGTAAGGGTAAGGGTAAGGGTAAGGGTAAGGCTAAGGGTAAGGGTAAGGGTAAGGGTAAGGGTAAGCTTAAGGGTAAAAGCAAGGGTGAGGGTAAGGGTAAGGGTAAGGGTAAGGGTAAGGGTAAGGGTAAGGGTAAGGGTAAGGGTAAGGGTAAGGGTAAGGGTAAGGGTAAGGGTAAGGGTAAGTGTAAGGGTAAGCCTCAGGGTAAAAGCAAGGGTAAGGGTAAGGGTAAGGGTAAGGGTAAGGGTAAGCTTAAGGGTAAAAGCAAGGGTAAGGGTAAGGGTAAGGGTAAGGGTAAGCTTAAGGGTAAAAGCAAGGGTAAGGGTAAGGGTTAGGGTAAGGGTAAGGGTAAGGGTAAGGGTAAAGGTAAGGGTAAGCCTAAGGGTAAAAGCAAGGGTATGGGTAAGGGTAAGGGTAAGGGTAAGGGTAAGGGTAAGGGTAAGGGTAAGGGTAAGGGTAAGGGTAAGGGTAAGGGTAAGGGTAAGGGTAAGGGTAAGCTTAAGGGTAAAAGCAAGGGTAAGGGTAAGGGTAAGGGTAAGGGTAAGGGTAAGGGTAAGGGTAAGGGTAAGGGTAAGGGTAAGGGTGAGGGTAAGGGTAAGGGTAAGGGTAAGGGTAAGCTTAAGGGTAAAAGCAAGGGTAAGGGTAAGGGTAAGGGTAAGGGTAAGGGTAAGGGTAAGGGTAAGGGTAAAAGTAAGGGTAAGGGTAAGGGTAAGGGTAAGGGTAAGGGTAAGGGTAAGGGTAAGCTTAAGGGTAAAAGCAAGGGTAAGGGTAAGGGTAAGGGTAAGGGTAAGGGTAAGGGTAAGGGTAAGGGTAAGGGTAAGGGTAAGGGTAAGCTTAAGGGTAAAAGCAAGGGTAAGGGTAAGGGTAAGGGTAAGGGTAAGGGTAAGGGTAAGGGTAAGGGTAAGGGTAAGCCTAAGGGTAAAAGCAAGGGTAAGGGTAAGGGTAAAAGCAAGGGTAAGGGTAAGGGTAAGGGTAAGGGTAAGGGTAAGGGTAAGGGTAAGGGTAAGGGTAAGGGTAAGGGTAAGGGTAAGGGTAAGCTTAAGGGTAAAAGCAAGGGTAAGGGTAAGGGTAAGGGTAAGGGTAAGGGTAAGTGTAAGCTTAAGGGTAAAAGCAAGGGTAAGGGTAAGGGTAAGGGTAAAGGTAAGGGTAAGCCTTAGGGTAAAGGCAAGGGTAAGGGTGAGGGTAAGGGTAAGGGTAAGGGTAAGGGTAAGGGTAAGGGTAAGGGTAAGGGTAAGGGTAAGGGTAAGGGTAAGCTTAAGGGTAAAAGCAAGGGTAAGGGTAAGGGTAAGGGTAAGGGTAAGGGTAAGGGTAAGGGTAAGGGTAAGCTTAAGGGTAAAAGCAAGGGTGAGGGTAAGGGTAAGGGTAAGGGTAAGGGTAAGGGTAAGGGTTAGGGTAAGGGTGAGGGTAAGGGTAAGCTTAAGGGTAAAAGCAAGGGTAAGGGTTAGGGTAAGGGTAAGGGTAAGGGTAAGGGTAAGCTTGAGGGTAAAAGCAAGGGTAAGGGTAAGGGTAAGGGTAAGGGTAAAGGTAAGGGTAAGCCTAAGGGTAAAAGCAAGGGTAAGGGTAAGGGTAAGGGTAAGGGTAAGGGTAAGGGTAAGGGTAAGGGTAAGCTTAAGGGTATAAGCAAGGGTAAGGGTAAGGGTAAGGGTGAGGGTGAGGGTAAGGGTAAGGGTAAGCTTTAGGGTAAAAGCAAGGGTAAGGGTAAGGGTAAGGGTAAGGGAAAGGGTAAGGGTAAGGGTAAGGGTAAGGGTAAGCTTAAGGGTAAAAGCAAGGGTAAGGGTAAGGGTAAGGGTAAGGGTGAGGGTAAGAGTAAGGGTAAGGGTAAGGGTAAGGGTAAAGTTTAGGGTAAGCCTAAGGGTAAAAGCAAGGGTAAGGGTAAAGGTAAGGGTAAGGGTAAGGGTAAGGGTAAGGGTAAGGGTAAGGGTAAGGGTAAGGGTAAGGGTAAGGGTAAGCTTAAGGGTAAAAGCAAGGGTAAGGGTAAGGGTAAGGGTAAGGGTAAGCCTAAGGGTAAAACAAGGGTAAGGGTAAGGGTAAGGGTAAGGGTAAGGGTAAGCTTAAGGGTAAAAGCAAGGGTAAGGGTAAGGGTAAGGGTGAGGGTAAGGGTAAGCTTAAGGGTTTAAGCAAGGGTAAGGGTAAGGGTAAGGGTAAGGGTAAGGGTAAGGGTAAGGGTAAAGGTAAGGGTAAGCCTAAGGGTAAAAGCAAGGGTAAGGGTAAGGGTAAGGGTAAGGGTAAGGGTAAGGGTAAGGGTAAGGGTAAGGGTAAGGGTAAGGGTAAGGGTAAGGGTAAGGGTAAGGGTAAGGGTAAGGGTAAGGGTAAGGGTAAGCTTAAGGGTAAAAGCAAGGGTAAGGGTAAGGGTAAGGGTAAGGGTAAGGGTAAGGGTAAGGGTAAGGGTAAGGGTAAGGGTAAGGGTAAGGGTAAGGGTAAGGGTAAGCTTAAGGGTAAAAGCAAGGGTAAGGGTAGGGGTAAGGGTAAGGGTGAGGGTAAGGGTAAGGGTAAGGGTAAGGGTAAGGGTAAGCTTAAGGGTAAAAGCAAGGGTAAGGGTAAGGGTAAGGGTAAGGGTAAGGGTAAGGGTAAGGGTAAGGGTAAGGGTAAGCTTAAGGGTAAAAGCAAGGGTAAGGGTAAGGGTAAGGGTAAGGGTATAGGTAAGGGTAAGGGTAAGGGTAAAGGTAAGGGTAAGCCTAAGGGTAAAAGCAAGGGTAAGGGTAAGGGTTAGGGTAAGGGTAAGGGTAAGGGTAAGGGTAAGTGTAAGGGTAAGGGTAAGGGTAAGCTTAAGGGTAAAAGCAAGGGTAAGGGTAAGGGTAAGGGTAAGGGTAAGGGTAAGGGTAAGGGTAAGGGTAAGGGTAAGCTTAAGGGTAAGGGTAAGGGTAAGGGTAAAGGTAAGGGTAAGCCTAAGGGTAAAAGCAAGGGTAAGGTTAAGGGTTAGGGTAAGGGTAAGGGTAAGGGTAAGGGTAAGGGTAAGGGTAAGTGTAAGGGTAAGGGTAAGGGTAAGCTTAAGGGTAAAAGCAAGGGTAAGGGTAAGGGTTAGGGTAAGGGTAAGGGTAAGGGTAAGGGTAAGGGTAAGCTTAAGGGTAAGGGTAAGGGTGAGGGTAAGGGTAAGCCTAAGGGTAAAAGCAAGGGTAAGGGTAAGGGTAAGGGTAAGGGTAAGGGTAAGCTTAAGGGTAAAATCAAGGGTAAGGGTAAGGGTAAGGGTAAGGGTAAGGGTAAGGGTAAGCTTGAGGGTAAAAGCAAGGGTAAGGGTAAGGGTAAGGGTAAGGGTAAGGGTAAGGGTAAGGGTAAAGGTAAGGGTAAGCCTAAGGGTAAAAGCAAGGGTAAGGGTAAGGGTAAGGGTAAGGGTAAGGGTAAGGGTAAGGGTAAGGGTAAGGGTAAGGGTAAGGGTAAGGGTAAGGGTAAGGGTAAGGGTAAGGGTAAGCTTAAGGGTAAAAGCAAGGGTAAGGGTAAGGGTAAGGGTAAGGGTAAGGGTAAGGGTAAGGGTAAGGGTAAGGGTAAGGGAAAGGGTAAGGGTAAGGGTAAGGGTAAGGGTAAGGGTAAGGGTAAGGGTAAGGGTAAGGGTAAGGGTAAGGGTAAGGGTAAGGGTAAGCTCAAGGGTAAAAGCAAGGGTGAGGGTAAGGGTAAGGGTAAGGGTAAGGGTAAGGGTAAGGGTAAGGGTAAGGGTAAGGGTAAGCTTAAGGGTAAAAGCAAGGGTAAGGGTAAGGGTAAGGGTAAGGGTAAGGGAAAGGGTAAGGGTAAGGGTAAAGGTAAGGGTAAGCCTAAGGGTAAAAGCAAGGGTAAGGGTAAGGGTAAGGGTAAGGGTAAGGGTAAGGGTAAGGGTAAGCTTAAGGGTAAAAGCAAGGGTAAGGGTAAGGGTAAGGGTAAGGGTAAGGGTAAGGGTAAGGGTAAGGGTAAGGGTAAGGGTAAGGGTAAGCTTAAGGGTTAGAATAAGGGTAAGGGTAAAAGCAAGGGTAAGGGTAAGGGTAAGGGTAAGGGTAAGGGTAAGCTTAAGGGTAAAAGCAAGGGTAAGGGTAAGGGTAAGGATAAGGGTAAGGGTAAGGGTAAGGGTAAGGGTAAGCTTAAGGGTAAGGGTAAGGGTAAGGGTAAGGGTAAGCTTAAGGGTAAAAGCAAGGGTAAGGGTAAGGGTAAGGGTAAGGGTAAGGGTAAGGGTAAGGGTAAGTGTAAGGGTAAGGGTAAGGGTAAGGGTAAGGGTAAGGGTAAGGGTAAGGGTAAGCTTAAGGGTAAAAGCAAGGGTAAGGGTAAGGGTAAGGGTAAGGGTAAGGGTAAGGGTAAGGGTAAGGGTAAGGGTAAGGGTAAGGGTAAGGGTAAGGGTAAGGGTAAGGGTAAGCTTAAGGGTAAAAGCAAGGGTAAGGGTAAGGGTAAGGGTAAGGGTAAGGGTAAGGGTAAGGGTAAGGGTAAGGGTAAGGGTAAGGGTAAAGGTAAGGGTAAGCCTAAGGGTAAAAGCAAGGGTAAGGGTAAGGGTAAGGGTAAGGGTAAGGGTAAGGGTAAGGGTAAGGGTAAGGGTAAGAGTAAGGGTAAGGGTAAGGGTAAGGGTAAGCTTAAGGGTAAAAGCAAGGGTAAGGGTAAGGGTAAGGGTAAGGGTAAGCCTAAGGGTAAAAGCAAGGGTAAGGGTAAGGGTAAGGGTAAGGGTAAGGGTAAGCTTAAGGGTAAAAGCAAGGGTAAGGGTAAGGGTAAGGGTAAGGGTAAGGGTAAGGGTAAGGGTAAGGGTAAGGGTAAGGGTAAGCTTAAGGGTGAAAGCAAGGGTGAGGGTAAGGGTAAGGGTAAGGGTAAGGGTAAGGGTAAGGGTAAGGGTGAGCTTAAGGGTAAAAGCAAGGGTAAGGGTAAGGGTAAGGGTAAGGGTAAGGGTAAGGGTAAGGGTAAGGGTTAAGGTAAGGGTAAGGGTAAGGGTAAGGGTAAGGGTAAGGGTAAGGGTAAGGGTAAGCTTAAGGGTAAAAGCAAGGGTAAGGGTAAGGGTAAGGGTAAGGGTAAGCCTAAGGGTAAAAGCAAGGGTAAGGGTAAGGGTAAGGGTAAGGGTAAGGGTAAGGGTAAGGGTAAGGGTAAGGGTAAGGGTAAAGGTAAGGGTAAGCCTAAGGGTAAAAGCAAGGGTAAGGGTAAGGGTAAGGGTAAGGGTAAGGGTAAGGGTAAGGGTAAGGGTAAGGGTAAGGGTAAGGGTAAGCTTAAGGGTAAAAGCAAGGGTAAGGGTAAGGGTAAGGGTAAGGGTAAGGGTAAGGGTAAGGGTAAGGGTAAGGGTAAGGGTAAGGGTAAGGGTAAGGGTAAGCTTAAGGGTAAGGGTAAGGGTAAGGGTAAGGGTAAGCTCAAGGGTAAAAGCAAGGGTAAGGGTAAGGGTAAGGGTAAGGGTAAGCTTAAGGGTAAAAGCAAGGGTAAGGGTAAGGGTAAGGGTAAGGGTAAGGGTAAGGGTAAGGGTAAGGGTAAGCTTAAGGGTAAGGGTAAGGGTAAGGGTAAGGGTAAGTTTAAGGGTAAAAGCAAGGGTAAGGGTAAGGGTAAGGGTAAGGGTAAGGGTAAGGGTAAGGGTAAGGGTAAGCTTAAGGGTAAGGGTAAGGGTAAGGGTAAGGGTAAGCTTAAGGGTAAAAGCAAGGGTAAGGGTAAGGGTAAGGGTAAGGGTAAGGGTAAGCTTAAGGGTAAGGGTAAGGGTAAGGGTAAGGGTAAGCTTAAGGGTAAAAGCAAGGGTAAGGGTAAGGGTAAGGGTAAGGGTAAGGGTAAGGGTAAGGGTAAGGTTAAGGGTAAGGGTAAGGGTAAGCTTAAGGGTAAGGGTAAGGATAAGGGTAAGGGTAAACTTAAGGGTAAAAGCAAGGGCAAGGGTAAGGGTAAGGGTAAGGGTAAGGGTAAGCTTAAGGGTAAAAGCAAGGGTAAAGGTAAGGGTACGGGTAAGGGTAAGGGTAAGGGTAAGGGTAAGGGTAAGCTTAAGGGTAAGGGTAAGGGTAAGGGTAAGGGTAAGCTTAAGGGTAAAAGCAAGGGTAAGGGTAAGGGTAAGGGTAAGGGTAAGGGTAAGCTTTAGGGTAAAAGTAAGGGTAAGGGTAAGGGTAAGGGTAAGGGTAAGGGTAAGGGTAAGGGTAAGGGTAAGCTTAAGGGTAAAAGCAAGGGTAAGGGTAAGGGTAAGGGTAAGGGTAAGGGTAAGGGTAAGGGTAAAGGTAAGGGTAAGCCTAAGGGTAAAAGCAAGGGTAAGGGTACGGGTAAGGGTAAGGGTAAGGGTAAGGGTAAGGGTAAGGGTAAGGGTAAGGGTAAGGGTAAGGGTAAGCTTGAGGGTAAAAGCAAGGGTAAGGGTAAGGGTAAGGGTAAGGGTAAGCCTAAGGGTAAAAGCAAGGGTAAGGGTAAGGGTAAGGGTAAGGGTAAGGGTAAGGGTAAGGGTAAGCTTAAGGGTAAAAGCAAGGGTAAGGGTAAGGGTAAGGGTAAGGGTAAGGGTAAGGGTAAGCTTAAGGGTAAAAGCAAGGGTCAGGGTAAGGGTGAGGGTAAGGGTAAGGGTAAGGGTAAGGGTAAGGGTAAGGGTAAGGGTAAGCTTAAGGGTAAAAGCAAGGGTAAGGGTAAGGGTAAGGGTAAGGGTAAGGGTAAGCTTAAGGGTAAAAGCAAGGGTAAGGGTAAGGGTAAGGGTAAGGGTAAGGGTAAGGGTAAGGGTAAGGGTAAAGGTAAGGGTAAGCCTAAGAGTAAAAGCAAGGGTAAGGGTAAGGGTAAGGGTAAGGGTAAGGGTAAGGGTAAGGGTAAGGGTAAGGGTAAGGGTAAGGGTAAGGGTAAGGGTAAGGGTAAGGGTAAGGGTAAGGGTAAGGGTAAGCTTAAGGGTAAAAGCAAGGGTAAGGGTAAGGGTAAGGGTAAGGGTAAGCTTAAGGGTAAAAGCAAGGGTAAGGGTAAGGGTAAGGGTAAGGGTGAGTGTAAGGGTAAGGGTAAGGGTAAGGGTAAGGGTAAAGGTTAGGGTAAGCCTAAGGGTAAAAGCAAGGGTAAGGGTAAAGGTAAGGGTAAGGGTAAGGGTAAGGGTAAGGGTAAGGGTAAGGGTAAGGGTAAGGGTAAGGGTGAGCTTAAGGGTAAAAGCAAGGGTAAGGGTAAGGGTAAGGGTAAGGGTAAGCCTAAGGGTAAAACAAGGGTAAGGGTAAGGGTAAGGGTAAGGGTAAGGGTAAGCTTAAGGGTAAAAGCAAGGGTAAGGGTAAGGGTAAGGGTGAGGGTAAGGGTAAGCTTAAGGGTTTAAGCAAGGGTAAGGGTAAGGGTAAGGGTAAGGGTAAGGGTAAGGGTAAGGGTAAAGGTAAGGGTAAGCCTAAGGGTAAAAGCAAGGGTAAGGGTAAGGGTAAGGGTAAGGGTAAGGGTAAGGGTAAGGGTGAGGGTAAGGGTAAGGGTAAGGGTAAGGGTAAGGGTAAGGGTAAGGGTAAGCTTAAGGGTAAAAGCAAGGGTAAGGGTAAGGGTAAGGGTAAGGGTAAGGGTAAGGGTAAGGGTAAGGGTAAGGGTAAGGGTAAGGGTAAGGGTAAGGGTAAGGGTAAGGGTAAGGGTAAGCTTAAGGGTAAAAGCAAGGGTAAGGGTAAGGGTAAGGGTAAGGGTGAGGGTAAGGGTAAGGGTAAGGGTAAGCTTAAGGGTAAAAGCAAGGGTAAGGGTAAGGGTAAGGGTAAGGGTAAGGGTAAGGGTAAGGGTAAGGGTAAGGGTAAGCTTAAGGGTAAAAGCAAGGGTAAGGGTAAGGGTAAGGGTAAGGGTATAGGTAAGGGTAAGGGTAAGGGTAAAGGTAAGGGTAAGCCTAAGGGTAAAAGCAAGGGTAAGGGTAAGGGTTAGGGTAAGGGTAAGGGTAAGGGTAAGGGTAAGGGTAAGGGTAAGGGTAAGGGTAAGGGTAAGTGTAAGGGTAAGGGTAAGGGTAAGCTTAAGGGTAAAAGCAAGGGTAAGGGTAAGGGTAAGGGTAAGGGTAAGGGTAAGGGTAAGGGTAAGGGTAAGGGTAAGGGTAAGCTTAAGGGTAAGGGTAAGGGTAAGGGTAAAGGTAAGGGTAAGCCTAAGGGTAAAAGCAAGGGTAAGGTTAAGGGTTAGGGTAAGGGTAAGGGTAAGGGTAAGGGTAAGGGTAAGGGTAAGTGTAAGGGTAAGGGTAAGGGTAAGCTTAAGGGTAAAAGCAAGGGTAAGGGTAAGGGTTAGGGTAAGGGTAAGGGTAAGGGTAAGGGTAAGGGTAAGCTTAAGGGTAAGGGTAAGGGTGAGGGTAAGGGTAAGCCTAAGGGTAAAAGCAAGGGTAAGGGTAAGGGTAAGGGTAAGGGTAAGGGTAAGCTTAAGGGTAAAAGCAAGGGTAAGGGTAAGGGTAAGGGTAAGGGTAAGGGTAAGGGTAAGCTTAAGGGTAAAAGCAAGGGTAAGGGTAAGGGTAAGGGTAAGGGTAAGGGTAAGGGTAGAGGTAAGGGTAAGCCTAAGGGTAAAAGCAAGGGTAAGGGTAAGGGTAAGGGTAAGGGTAAGGGTAAGGGTAAGGGTAAGGGTAAGGGTAAGGGTAAGGGTAAGCCTAAGGGTAAAAGCAAGGGTAAGGGTAAGGGTAAGGGTAAGGGTAAGGGTAAGGGTAAGGGTAAGGGTAAGGGTAAGGGTAAGGGTGAGGGTAAGGGTAAGGGTAAGGGTAAGGGTAAGGGTAAGGGTAAGGGTAAGGGTAAGGGTAAGGGTAAGGGTAAGGGTAAGGGTAAGGGTAAGGGTAAGGGTAAGGGTAAGGGTAAGGGTAAGCTTAAGGGTAAAAGCAAGGGTGAGGGTAAGGGTAAGGGTAAGGGTAAGGGTAAGGGTAAGGGTAAGGGTAAGGGTAAGGGTAAGCTTAAGGGTAAAAGCAAGGGTAAGGGTAAGGGTAAGGGTAAGGGAAAGGGTAAGGGTAAGGGTAAAGGTAAGGGTAAGCCTAAGGGTAAAAGCAAGGGTAAGGGTAAGGGTAAGGGTAAGGGTAAGGGTAAGGGTAAGGGTAAGCTTAAGGGTAAAAGCAAGGGTAAGGGTAAGGGTAAGGGTAAGGGTAAGGGTAAGGGTAAGGGTAAGGGTAAGGGTAAGGGTAAGCTTAAGGGTAAGAATAAGGGTAAGGGTAAAAGCAAGGGTAAGGGTAAGGGTAAGGGTAAGGGTAAGGGTAAGCTTAAGGGTAAAAGCAAGGGTAAGGGTAAGGGTAAGGATAAGGGTAAGGGTAAGTGTAAGGTTAAGGGTAAGCTTAAGGGTAAGGGTAAGGGTAAGGGTAAGGGTAAGCTTAAGGGTAAAAGCAAGGGTAAGGGTAAGGGTAAGGGTAAGGGTAAGGGTAAGGGTAAGGGTAAGGGTAAGGGTAAGGGTAAGGGTAAGGGTAAGGGTAAGGGTAAGGGTAAGGGTAAGCTTAAGGGTAAAAGCAAGGGTAAGGGTAAGGGTAAGGGTAAGGGTAAGGGTAAGGGTAAGGGTAAGGGTAAGCGTAAGGGTAAGGGTAAGGGTAAGCTTAAGGGTAAAAGCAAGGGTAAGGGTAAGGGTAAGGGTAAGGGTAAGGGTAAGGGTAAGGGTAAGGGTAAGGGTAAGGGTAAGGGTAAAGGTAAGGGTAAGCCTAAGGGTAAAAGCAAGGGTAAGGGTAAGGGTAAGGGTAAGGGTAAGGGTAAGGGTAAGGGTAAGGGTAAGGGTAAGAGTAAGGGTAAGGGTAAGGGTAAGGGTAAGCTTAAGGGTAAAAGCAAGGGTAAGGGTAAGGGTAAGGGTAAGGGTAAGCCTAAGGGTAAAAGCAAGGGTAAGGGTAAGGGTAAGGGTAAGGGTAAGCTTAAGGGTAAAAGCAAGGGTAAGGGTAAGGGTAAGGGTAAGGGTAAGGGTAAGGGTAAGGGTAAGCTTAAGGGTGAAAGCAAGGTTGAGGGTAAGGGTAAGAGTAAGGGTAAGGGTAAGGGTAAGGGTAAGGGTGAGCTTAAGGGTAAAAGCAAGGGTAAGGGTAAGGGTAAGGGTAAGGGTAAAGGTAAGGGTAAGGGTAAGGGTAAGGGTAAGGGTAAGGGTAAGGGTAAGGGTAAGCTTAAGGGTAAAAGCAAGGGTAAGGGTAAGGGTAAGGGTAAGGGTAAGCCTAAGGGTAAAAGCAAGGGTAAGGGTAAGGGTAAGGGTAAGGGTAAGGGTAAGCTTAAAGGTAAAAGCAAGGGTAAGGGTAAGGGTAAGGGAAAGGGTAAGGGTAAGGGTAAGCTTAAGGGTAAAAGCAAGGGTAAGGGTAAGGGTAAGGGTAAGGGTAAGGGTAAGGGTAAGGGTAAGGGTAAGGGTAAGGGTAAAGGTAAGGGTAAGCCTAAGGGTGAAAGCAAGGGTAAGGGTAAGGGTAAGGGTAAGGGTAAGGGTAAGGGTAAGGGTAAGGGTAAGGGTAAGGGTAAGGGTAAGGGTAAGGGTAAGCTTAAGGGTAAAAGCAAGGGTAAGGGTAAGGGTAAGGGTAAGGGTAAGGGTAAGGGTAAGGGTAAGGGTAAGGGTAAGCTTAAGGGTAAGGGTAAGGGTAAGGGTAAGGGTAAGCTCAAGGGTAAAAGCAAGGGTAAGGGTAAGGGTAAGGGTAAGGGTAAGCTTAAGGGTAAAAGCAAGGGTAAGGGTAAGGGTAAGGGTAAGGGTAAGGGTAAGGGTAAGGGTAAGCTTAAGGGTAAGGGTAAGGGTAAGGGTAAGGGTAAGCTTAAGGGTAAGAGCAAGGGTAAGGGTAAGGGTAAGGGTAAGGGTAAGGGTAAGGGTAAGGGTAAGCTCAAGGGTAAGGGTAAGGGTAAGGGTAAGGGTAAGCTTAAGGGTAAAAGCAAGGGTAAGGGTAAGGGTAAGGGTAAGGGTAAGGGTAAACTTAAGGGTAAGGGTAAGGGTAAGGGTAAGGGTAAGCTTAAGGGTAAAAGCAAGGGTAAGGGTAAGGGTAAGGGTAAGGGTAAGGGTAAGGGTAAGGGTAAGGTTAAGGGTAAGGGTAAGGGTAAGCTTAAGGGTAATTGTAAGGATAAGGGTAAGGGTAAGCTTAAGGGTAAAAGCAAGGGCAAGGGTAAGGGTAAGGGTAAGGGTAAGGGTAAGCTTAAGGGTAAAAGCAAGGGTAAGGGTAAGTGTAAGGGTAAGGGTAAGGGTAAGGGTAAGGGTAAGGGTAAGCTTAAGGGTAAGGGTAAGGGTAAGGGTAAGGGTAAGCTTAAGGGTAAAAGCAAGGGTAAGGGTAAGGGTAAGGGTAAGGGTAAGGGTAAGGGTAAGGGTAAGCTTTAGGGTGAAAGTAAGGGTAAGGGTAAGGGTAAGGGTAAGGGTAAGGGTAAGGGTAAGCTTAAGGGTAAAAGCAAGGGTAAGGGTAAGGGTAAGGGTAAGGGTAAGGGTAAGGGTAAGGGTAAAGGTAAGGGTAAGCCTAAGGGTAAAAGCAAGGGTAAGGGTAAGGGTAAGGGTAAGGGTAAGGGTAAGGGTAAGGGTAAGGGTAAGGGTAAGGGTAAGGGTAAGGGTAAGGGTAAGCTTGAGGGTAAAAGCAAGGGTAAGGGTAAGGGTAAGGGTAAGGGTAAGCCTAAGGGTAAAAGCAAGGGTAAGGGTAAGGGTAAGGGTAAGGGTAAGGGTAAGGGTAAGGGTAAGCTTAAGGGTAAAAGCAAGGGTAAGGGTAAGGGTAAGGGTAAGGGTAAGGGTAAGGGTAAGCTTAAGGGTAAAAGCAAGGGTCAGGGTAAGGGTGAGGGTAAGGGTAAGGGTAAGGGTAAGGGTAAGGGTAAGGGTAAGGGTAAGCTTAAGGGTAAAAGCAAGGGTAAGGGTAAGGGTAAGGGTAAGGGTAAGGGTAAGGGTAAGCTTAAGGGTAAAAGCAAGGGTAAGGGTAAGGGTAAGGGTAAGGGTAAGGGTAAGGGTAAGGGTAAAGGTAAGGGTAAGCCTAAGAGTAAAAGCAAGGGTAAGGGTAAGGGTAAGGGTAAGGGTAAGGGTAAGGGTAAGGGTAAGGGTAAGGGTAAGGGTAAGGGTAAGGGTAAGGGTAAGGGTAAGGGTAAGGGTAAGGGTAAGGGTAAGGGTAAGGGTAAGGGTAAGGGTAAGCTTAAGGTTAAAGCAAGGGTAAGGGTAAGGGTAAGGGTAAGGGTAAGCCTAAGGGTAAAAGCAAGGGTAAGGGTAAGGGTAAGGGTAAGGGTAAGGGTAAGCTTAAGGGTAAAAGCAAGGGTAAGGGTAAGGGTAAGGGTAAGGGTAAGGGTAAGGGTAAGGGTAAGGGTAAGCTTAAGGGTAAAAGCAAGGGTAAGGGTAAGGGTAAGGGTAAGGGTAAGGGTAAGGGTAAGGGTAAGGGTAAAGGTAAGGGTAAGCCTAAGGGTAAAAGCAAGGGTAAGGGTAAGGGTAAGGGTAAGGGTAAGGGTAAGGGTAAGGGTAAGGGTAAGGGTAAGGGTAAGGGTAAGGGTAAGGGTAAGGGTAAGGGTAAGGGTAAGGGTAAGCTTAAGGGTAAAAGCAAGGGTAAGGGTAAGGGTAAGGGTAAGGGTAAGGGTAAGGGTAAGGGTAAGCTTAAGGGTAAAAGCAAGGGTAAGGGTAAGGGTAAGGGTAAGGATAAGGGTAAGGGTAAGGGTAAGGGTAAGGGTAAGGGTAAGGGTAAGCTTTAGGGTAAAAGCAAGGGTAAGGGTGAGGGTAAGGGTAAGGGTAAGGGTAAGGGTAAGCTTAAGGGTAAAAGCAAGGGTAAGGGTAAGGGTAAGGGTAAGGGTAAGGGTAAGGGTAAGGGTAAGGGTAAGGGTAAGGGTAAGGGTAAAGGTAAGGGTAAGCCTAAGGGTAAATGTAAGGGTAAGGGTAAAGGTAAGGGTAAGGGTAAGGGTAAGGGTAAGTGTAAGTGTAAGGGTAAGGGTAAGGGTAAGGGTAAGGGTAAGGGTAAGCTTAAGGGTAAAAGCAAGGGTAAGGGTAAGGGTAAGGGTAAGGGTAAGGGTAAGGGTAAGGGTAAGGGTAAGGGTAAGGTTAAGCTTAAGGGTAAGGAAAAGGGTAAGGGTAAGGGTAAGCTTAAGGGTAAAAGCAAGGGTAAGGGTAAGGGTAAGGGTAAGGGTAAGGGTAAGCTTAAGGGTAATAGCAAGGGTAAGGGTAAGGGTAAGGGTAAGGGTAAGGGTAAGGGTAAGGGTAAGGGTAAGGGTAAGCTTAAGGGTAAAAGCAAGGGTAAGGGTAAGGGTAAGGGTAAGGGTAAGGGTAAGGGTAAGGGTAAGGGTAAGGGTAAGGGTAAGGGTAAGGGTAAGGGTAGGGGTAAGGGTAAGGGTAAGGGTAAGCTTAAGGGTAAAAGCAAGGGTAAGGGTAAGGGTAAGGGTAAGGGTAAGGGTAAGGGTAAAGGTAAGGGTAAGGGTAAGGGTAAGGGTAAGCTTAAGGGTAAAAGCAAGGGAAAGGGTAAGGGTAAAGGTAAGGGAAAGGGTAAGGGTAAGGGTAAGGGTAAGGGTAAGGGTAAGGGTAAGCTTAAGGGTAAAAGCAAGGGTAAGGGTAAGGGTAAGGGTAAGGGTAAGGGTAAGGGTGAGGGTAAAGGTAAGGGTAAGCCTAAGGGTAAAAGCAAGGGTAAGGGTAAGGGTAAGGGTAAGGGTAAGGGTAAGGGTAAGGGTAAGGGTAAGCTCAAGGGTAAAAGCAAGGGTAAGGGTAATGGTAAGGGTAAGGGTAAGGGTAAGGGTAAGGGTAAGGGTAAGGGTAAGGGTAAGGGTAAGGGTAAGGGTAAGGGAAAGGGTAAGGGTAAGGGTAAGGGTAAGGGTAAGGGTAAGGGTAAGGGTAAGGGTAAGTTTAAGGGCAAAAGCAAGGGTAAGGGTAAGGGTAAGGGTAAGGATAAAGGTAAGGGTAAGGGTAAGGGTAAGGGTAAGGGTAAGGGTAAGCTTAAGGGTAAAAGCAAGGGTAAGGGTAAGGGTAAGGGTTAGGGTAAGGGTGAGGGTAAAGGTAAGGGTAAGCCTAAGGGTAAAAGCAAGGTAAGGGTAAGGGTAAGGGTAAGGGTAAGGGTAAGGGTAAGGGTAAGGGTAAGGGTAAGGGTAAGGGTAAGCTTAAGGGTAAAAGCAAGGGTAAGGGTAAGGGTAAGGGTAAGGGTAAGGGTAAGGGTAAGGGTAAGGGTAAGGGTAAGGGTAAGCTTAAGGGTAAGGGTAAGGGTAAGGGTAAGCTTAAGGGTTAAAGCGAGGGTAAGGGTAAGGGTAAGGGTAAGGGTAAGGGTAAGGGTAAGCTTAAGGGTAAAAGCAAGGGTAAGGGTAAGGGTAAGGGTAAGGGTAAGGGTAAGCTTAAGGGTTAGGGTAAGGGTAAGGGTAAGGGTAAGCTTAAGGGTAAAAGCAAGGGTAGGGGTAAGGGTAAGGGTAAGGGTAAGGGTAAGGGTAAGGGTAAGGGTAAGGGTAAGCTTAAGGGTAAAAGCAAGGGTAAGGGTAAGGGTAAGGGTAAGGGTAAGGGTAAGGGTAAGGGTAAGGGTAAAGGTAAGGGTAAGCCTATGGGTAAAAGCAAGGGTAAGCGTAAGGGTAAGGGTAAGGTTAAGGATAAGGGTAAGGGTAAGGCTAAGGGTAAGCTTAAGGGTAAAAGCAAGGGTAAGGGTAAGGGTAAGGGTAAGGGTAAGGGTAAGGGTAAGGGTAAGGGTAAGGGTAAGGGTAAGCTTAAGGGTAAGGGTAAGGCCAAGGGTAAGCTTAAGGGTAAAAGCAAGGGTAAGGGTAAGGGTAAGGGTAAGGGTAAGGGTAAGGGTAAGGGTAAGGGTAAGGGTAAGGGTAAGGGTAAGGGTAAGGGTAAGCTTAAGGGTAAGGGTAAGGGTAAGGGTAAGGGTAAGCTTAAGGGTAAAAGCAAGGGTTAGGGTAAGGGTAAGGGTAAGGGTAAGGGTAAGGGTAAGGGTAAGGGTAAGGGTAAGGGTAAGGGTAAGGGTAAGCTTAAGGGTAAAAGCAAGGGTAAGGGTGAGGGTAAGGGTAAGGGTAAGGGTAAGGGTAAGGGTAAGCTTAAAGGTAAAAGCAAGGACAAGGGTAAGGGTAAGGGTAAGGGTAAGGGTAAGGGTAAGGGTAAGGGTAAGTGTAAGGGTAAGCTTAAGGGTAAAAGCAAGGGTAAAGGTAAGGGTAAGGGTAAGGGTAAGCCTAAGGGTAAAAGCAAGGGTAAGGGTAAAGGTAAGGGTAAGGGTAAGGGTAAGCTTAAGGGTAAAAGCAAGGGTAAGGGTAAGGGTAAGGGTAAGGGTAAGCCTAAGGGCAAAAGCAAGGGTAAGGGTAAGGGTAAGGGTAAGGGTAAGGGTAAGCTTAAGGGTAAAAGCAAGGGTAAGGGTAAGGGTAAGGGTAAGGGTAAGGGTAAGGGTAAGGGTAAGGGTAAGCTTAAGGGTAAAAGCAAGGGTAAGGGTAAGGGTAAGGGTAAGGGTAAGTGTAAGGGTAAGGGTAAGGGTAAAGGTAAGGGTAAGCCTAAGGGTAAAAGCAAGGGTAAGGGTAAGGGTAAGGGTAAGGGTAAGGGTAAGGGTAAGGGTAAGGGTAAGGGTAAGGGTAAGGGTAAGGGTAAGGGTAAGGGTAAGGGTAAGCTTAAGGGTAAAAGCAAGGGTAAGGGTAAGGGTAAGGGTAAGGGTAAGGGTAAGGGTAAGGGTAAGCTTAAGGGTAAAAGCAAGGGTAAGGGTAAGGGTAAGGGTAAGGATAAGGGTAAGGGTAAGGGTAAGGGTAAGGGTAAGGGTAAGGGTAAGCTTTAGGGTAAAAGCAAGGGTAAGGGTGAGGGTAAGGGTAAGGGTAAGGGTAAGGGTAAGCTTAAGGGTAAAAGCAAGGGTAAGGGTAAGGGTAAGGGTAAGGGTAAGGGTAAGTGTAAGGGTAAGGGTAAGGGTAAGGGTAAAGGTAAGGGTAAGCCTAAGGGTAAATGTAAGGGTAAGGGTAAGGGTAAGGGTAAGGGTAAGGGTAAGGGTAAGTGTAAGTGTAAGGGTAAGGGTAAGGGTAAGGGTAAGGGTAAGGGTAAGCTTAAGGGTAAAAGCAAGGGTAAGGGTAAGGGTAAGGGTAAGGGTAAGGGTAAGGGTAAGGGTAAGGGTAAGGGTAAGGGTAAGGTTAAGCTTAAGGGTAAGGAAAAGGGTAAGGGTAAGGGTAAGCTTAAGGGTAAAAGCAAGGGTAAGGGTAAGGGTAAGGGTAAGGGTAAGGGTAAGCTTAAGGGTAATAGCAAGGGTAAGGGTAAGGGTAAGGGTAAGGGTAAGGGTAAGGGTAAGGGTAAGGGTAAGGGTAAGCTTAAGGGTAAAAGCAAGGGTAAGGGTAAGGGTAAGGGTAAGGGTAAGGGTAAGGGTAAGGGTAAGGGTAAGGGTAAGGGTAAGGGTAAGGGTAAGGGTAAGGGTAGGGGTAAGGGTAAGGGTAAGGGTAAGCTTAAGGGTAAAAGCAAGGGTAAGGGTAAGGGTAAGGGTAAGGGTAAGGGTAAAGGTAAGGGTAAGGGTAAGGGTAAGGGTAAGCTTAAGGGTAAAAGCAAGGGAAAGGGTAAGGGTAAAGGTAAGGGAAAGGGTAAGGGTAAGGGTAAGGGTAAGGGTAAGGGTAAGGGTAAGCTTAAGGGTAAAAGCAAGGGTAAGGGTAAGGGTAAGGGTAAGGGTAAGGGTAGGGGTGAGGGTAAAGGTAAGGGTAAGCCTAAGGGTAAAAGCAAGGGTAAGGGTAAGGGTAAGGGTAAGGGTAAGGGTAAGGGTAAGGGTAAGGGTAAGGGTAAGCTCAAGGGTAAAAGCAAGGGTAAGGGTAATGGTAAGGGTAAGGGTAAGGGTAAGGGTAAGGGTAAGGGTAAGGGTAAGGGTAAGGGTAAGGGTAAGGGAAAGGGTAAGGGTAAGGGTAAGGGTAAGGGTAAGGGTAAGGGTAAGGGTAAGGGTAAGCTTAAGGGCAAAAGCAAGGGTAAGGGTAAGGGTAAGGGTAAGGATAAAGGTAAGGGTAAGGGTAAGGGTAAGGGTAAGGGTAAGGGTAAGCTTAAGGGTAAAAGCAAGGGTAAGGGTAAGGGTAAGGGTAAGGGTTAGGGTAAGGGTGAGGGTAAAGGTAAGGGTAAGCCTAAGGGTAAAAGCAAGGGTAAGGGTAAGGGTAAGGGTAAGGGTAAGGGTAAGGGTAAGGGTAAGGGTAAGGGTAAGGGTAAGGGTAAGGGTAAGGGTAAGGGTAAGCTTAAGGGTAAAAGCAAGGGTAAGGGTAAGGGTAAGGGTAAGGGTAAGGGTAAGGGTAAGGGTAAGGGTAAGGGTAAGGGTAAGCTTAAGGGTAAGGGTAAGGGTAAGGGTAAGCTTAAGGGTAAAAGCGAGGGTAAGGGTAAGGGTAAGGGTAAGGGTAAGGGTAAGGGTAAGCTTAAGGGTAAAAGCAAGGGTAAGGGTAAGGGTAAGGGTAAGGGTAAGGGTAAGCTTAAGGGTTAGGGTAAGGGTAAGGGTAAGGGTAAGCTTAAGGGTAAAAGCAAGGGTAGGGGTAAGGGTAAGGGTAAGGGTAAGGGTAAGGGTAAGGGTAAGGGTAAGCTTAAGAGTAAAAGCAAGGGTAAGGGTAAGGGTAAGGGTAAGGGTAAGGGTAAGGGTAAGGGTAAGGGTAAGGGTAAAGGTAAGGGTAAGCCTATGGGTAAAAGCAAGGGTAAGCGTAAGGGTAAGGGTAAGGTTAAGGATAAGGGTAAGGGTAAGGCTAAGGGTAAGCTTAAGGGTAAAAGCAAGGGTAAGGGTAAGGGTAAGGGTAAGGGTAAGGGTAAGGGTAAGGGTAAGGGTAAGGGTAAGCTTAAGGGTAAGGGTAAGGCCAAGGGTAAGCTTAAGGGTAAAAGCAAGGGTAAGGGTAAGGGTAAGGGTAAGGGTAAGGGTAAGGGTAAGGGTAAGGGTAAGGGTAAGGGTAAGGGTAAGCTTAAGGGTAAGGGTAAGGGTAAGGGTAAGGGTAAGCTTAAGGGTAAAAGCAAGGGTTAGGGTAAGGGTAAGGGTAAGGGTAAGGGTAAGGGTAAGGGTAAGGGTAAGGGTAAGGGTAAGGGTAAGGGTAAGCTTAAGGGTAAAAGCAAGGGTAAGGGTGAGGGTAAGGGTAAGGGTAAGGGTAAGGGTAAGGGTAAGCTTAAAGGTAAAAGCAAGGACAAGGGTAAGGGTAAGGGTAAGGGTAAGGGTAAGGGTAAGGGTAAGGGTAAGGGTAAGGGTAAGGGTAAGCTTAAGGGTAAAAGCAAGGGTAAGGGTGAGGGTAAGGGTAAGGGTAAGGGTAAGGGTAAGGGTAAGCTTAAAGGTAAAAGCAAGGACAAGGGTAAGGGTAAGGGTAAGGGTAAGGGTAAGGGTAAGGGTAAGGGTAAGTGTAAGGGTAAGCTTAAGGGTAAAAGCAAGGGTAAAGGTAAGGGTAAGGGTAAGGGTAAGCCTAAGGGTAAAAGCAAGGGTAAGGGTAAAGGTAAGGGTAAGGGTAAGGGTAAGCTTAAGGGTAAAAGCAAGGGTAAGGGTAAGGGTAAGGGTAAGGGTAAGCCTAAGGGTAAAAGCAAGGGTAAGGGTAAGGGTAAGGGTAAGGGTAAGGGTAAGCTTAAGGGTAAAAGCAAGGGTAAGGGTAAGGGTAAGGGTAAGGGTAAGGGTAAGGGTAAGGGTAAGGGTAAGCTTAAGGGTAAAAGCAAGGGTAAGGGTAAGGGTAAGGGTAAGGGTAAGGGTAAGGGTAAGGGTAAAGGTAAGGGTAAGCCTAAGGGTAAAAGCAAGGGTAAGGGTAAGGGTAAGGGTAAGGGTAAGGGTAAGGGTAAGGGTAAGGGTAAGGGTAAGGGTAAGGGTAAGGGTAAGGGTAAGGGTAAGGGTAAGGGTAAGGGTAAGCTTAAGGGTAAAAGCAAGGGTAAGGGTAAGGGTAAGGGTAAGGGTAAGGGTAAGCTTAAGGGTAAAAGCAAGGGTAAGGGTAAGGGTAAGGGTAAGGATAAGGGTAAGGGTAAGGGTAAGGGTAAGGGTAAGGGTAAGGGTAAGCTTTAGGGTAAAAGCAAGGGTAAGGGTGAGGGTAAGGGTAAGGGTAAGGGTAAGGGTAAGCTTAAGGGTAAAAGCAAGGGTAAGGGTAAGGGTAAGGGTAAGGGTAAGGGTAAGTGTAAGGGTAAGGGTAAGGGTAAGGGTAAAGGTAAGGGTAAGCCTAAGGGTAAATGTAAGGGTAAGGGTAAGGGTAAGGGTAAGGGTAAGGGTAAGGGTAAGTGTAAGTGTAAGGGTAAGGGTAAGGGTAAGGGTAAGGGTAAGGGTAAGCTTAAGGGTAAAAGCAAGGGTAAGGGTAAGGGTAAGGGTAAGGGTAAGGGTAAGGGTAAGGGTAAGGGTAAGGGTAAGGGTAAGGTTAAGCTCAAGGGTAAGGAAAAGGGTAAGGGTAAGGGTAAGCTTAAGGGTAAAAGCAAGGGTAAGGGTAAGGGTAAGGGTAAGGGTAAGGGTAAGCTTAAGGGTAATAGCAAGGGTAAGGGTAAGGGTAAGGGTAAGGGTAAGGGTAAGGGTAAGGGTAAGGGTAAGGGTAAGCTTAAGGGTAAAAGCAAGGGTAAGGGTAAGGGTAAGGGTAAGGGTAAGGGTAAGGGTAAGGGTAAGGGTAAGGGTAAGGGTAAGGGTAAGGGTAAGGGTAGGGGTAAGGGTAAGGGTAAGGGTAAGCTTAAGGGTAAAAGCAAGGGTAAGGGTAAGGGTAAGGGTAAGGGTAAGGGTAAAGGTAAGGGTAAGGGTAAGGGTAAGGGTAAGCTTAAGGGTAAAAGCAAGGGAAAGGGTAAGGGTAAAGGTAAGGGAAAGGGTAAGGGTAAGGGTAAGGGTAAGGGTAAGGGTAAGGGTAAGGGTAAGCTCAAGGGTAAAAGCAAGGGTAAGGGTAATGGTAAGGGTAAGGGTAAGGGTAAGGGTAAGGGTAAGGGTAAGGGTAAGGGTAAGGGTAAGGGTAAGGGAAAGGGTAAGGGTAAGGGTAAGGGTAAGGGTAAGGGTAAGGGTAAGGGTAAGGGTAAGCTTAAGGGCAAAAGCAAGGGTAAGGGTAAGGGTAAGGGTAAGGATAAAGGTAAGGGTAAGGGTAAGGGTAAGGGTAAGGGTAAGGGTAAGCTTAAGGGTAAAAGCAAGGGTAAGGGTAAGGGTAAGGGTAAGGGTTAGGGTAAGGGTGAGGGTAAAGGTAAGGGTAAGCCTAAGGGTAAAAGCAAGGGTAAGGGTAAGGGTAAGGGTAAGGGTAAGGGTAAGGGTAAGGGTAAGGGTAAGGGTAAGGGTAAGGGTAAGGGTAAGGGTAAGGGTAAGCTTAAGGGTAAAAGCAAGGGTAAGGGTAAGGGTAAGGGTAAGGGTAAGGGTAAGGGTAAGGGTAAGGGTAAGGGTAAGGGTAAGCTTAAGGGTAAGGGTAAGGGTAAGGGTAAGCTTAAGGGTAAAAGCGAGGGTAAGGGTAAGGGTAAGGGTAAGGGTAAGGGTAAGGGTAAGCTTAAGGGTAAAAGCAAGGGTAAGTGTAAGGGTAAGGGTAAGGGTAAGGGTAAGCTTAAGGGTTAGGGTAAGGGTAAGGGTAAGGGTAAGCTTAAGGGTAAAAGCAAGGGTAGGGGTAAGGGTAAGGGTAAGGGTAAGGGTAAGGGTAAGGGTAAGGGTAAGCTTAAGGGTAAAAGCAAGGGTAAGGGTAAGGGTAAGGGTAAGGGTAAGGGTAAGGGTAAAGGTAAGGGTAAGCCTATGGGTAAAAGCAAGGGTAAGCGTAAGGGTAAGGGTAAGGTTAAGGATAAGGGTAAGGGTAAGGCTAAGGGTAAGCTTAAGGGTAAAAGCAAGGGTAAGGGTAAGGGTAAGGGTAAGGGTAAGGGTAAGGGTAAGGGTAAGGGTAAGGGTAAGCTTAAGGGTAAGGGTAAGGCCAAGGGTAAGCTTAAGGGTAAAAGCAAGGGTAAGGGTAAGGGTAAGGGTAAGGGTAAGGGTAAGGGTAAGGGTAAGGGTAAGGGTAAGGGTAAGGGTAAGGGTAAGCTTAAGGGTAAGGGTAAGGGTAAGGGTAAGGGTAAGCTTAAGGGTAAAAGCAAGGGTTAGGGTAAGGGTAAGGGTAAGGGTAAGGGTAAGGGTAAGGGTAAGGGTAAGGGTAAGGGTAAGGGTAAGGGTAAGCTTAAGGGTAAAAGCAAGGGTAAGGGTGAGGGTAAGGGTAAGGGTAAGGGTAAGGGTAAGGGTAAGCTTAAAGGTAAAAGCAAGGACAAGGGTAAGGGTAAGGGTAAGGGTAAGGGTAAGGGTAAGGGTAAGGGTAAGGGTAAGTGTAAGGGTAAGCTTAAGGGTAAAAGCAAGGGTAAAGGTAAGGGTAAGGGTAAGGGTAAGCCTAAGGGTAAAAGCAAGGGTAAGGGTAAAGGTAAGGGTAAGGGTAAGGGTAAGCTTAAGGGTAAAAGCAAGGGTAAGGGTAAGGGTAAGGGTAAGGGTAAGGGTAAGGGTAAGGGTAAGGGTAAGCTTAAGGGTAAAAGCAAGGGTAAGGGTAAGGGTAAGGGTAAGGGTAAGGGTAAGGGCAAGGTTAAGCTTAAGGGTAAAAGCAAGGGTAGGGGTAAGGGTAAGGGTAAGGGTAAGCGTAAGGGTAAGCTTAAGGGTAAAAGCAAGGGTAAGGGTAAGGGTAAGGGTAAGGGTAAGGGTAAGGGTAAGGGTAAGGGTAAGGGTAAGGGTAAGGGTAAGGGTAAGGGTAAGCTTAAGGGTAAAAGCAAGGGTAAGGGTAAGGGTAAGGGTAAGGGTAAGGGTAAGGGTAAGGGTAAGGATAAGGGTAAAGTTAAGGGTAAGCCTAAGGGTAAAAGCAAGGGTAAGGGTAAGGGTAAGGGTAAGGTTAAGGGTAAGGGTAAGGGTAAGGGTAAGGGTAAGGGTAAGCTTAAGGGTAAAAGCAAGGGTAAGGGTAAGGGTAAGGGTAAGGGTAAGGGTAAGGGTGAGGGTAAGGGTAAGCTTAAGGGTAAGGGTAAGGGTAAGGGTAAGCTTAAGGGTAAAAGCAAGGGTAGGGGTAAGGGTAAGGGTAAGGGTAAGGGTAAGGGTAAGCTTAAGGGTAAAAGCAAGGGTAAGGGTAAGGGTAAGGGTAAGGGTAAGGGTAAGGGTAAGGGTAAGGGTAAGGGTAAGGGTAAGGGTAAGCTTAAGGGTAAGGGTAAGGGTAAGGGTAAGGGTAAGCTTAAGGGGAAAAGCAAGGGTTAGGGTAAGGGTAAGGGTAAGGGTAAGGGTAAGGGTAAGGGTAAGGGTAAGGGTAAGGGTAAGGGTAAGGGTAAGGGTAAGCTTAAGGGTAAAAGCAAGGGTAAGGGTGAGGGTAAGGGTAAGGGTAAGGGTAAGGGTAAGCTTAAGGGTAAAAGCAAGGGTAAGGGTAAAGGTAAGGGTAAGGGTAAGGGTAAGGGTAAGGGTAAGGGTAAGGGTAAGGGTAAGGGTAAGCCTAAGGGTAAAAGCAAGGGTAAGGGTGAGGGTAAGGGTAAGGGTAAGGGTAAGCTTAAGGGTAAAAGCAAGGGTAAGGGTAAGGGTAAGGGTAAGGGTAAGGGTAAGGGTAAGGGTAAGGGTAAGCTTAAGGGTAAAAGCAAGGGTAAGGGTAAGGGTAAGGGTAAGGGTAAGGGTAAGGGTAAGGGTAAGGGTAAGGGTAAGGTTAAGCTTAAGGGTAAAAGCAAGGGTAGGGGTAAGGGTAAGGGTAAGGGTAAGGGTAAGGGTAAGGGTAAGCTTAAGGGTAAAAGCAAGGGTAAGGGTAAGGGTAAGGGTAAGGGTAAGGGTAAGGGTAAGGGTAAGGGTAAGGGTAAGGGTAAGGGTAAGGGTAAGGGTAAGGGTAAGGGTAAGGGTAAGCTTAAGGGTAAAAGCAAGGGTAAGGGTAAGGGTAAGGGTAAGGGTAAGGGAAAGGGTAAGGGTAAGGGTAAGGGTAAGGGTAAGCTTAAGGGTAAAAGCAAGGGTAAGGGTAAGGGTAAGGGTAAGGGTAAGGGTGAAGGTAAGGGTAAGCCTAAGGGTGAAAGCAAGGGTAAGGGTAAGGGTAAGGGTAAGGGAAAGGGTAAGGGTAAGGGTAAGGGTAAGGGTAAGGGTAAGGGTGAGGGTAAGGGTGAGCTTAAGGGTAAAAGCAAGGGTAAGGGTAAGGGTAAGGGTAAGGGTAAGGGTAAGGGTAAGGGTAAGGGTAAGGGTAAGGGTAAGGGTAAGGGTAAGGGTAAGCTTAAGGGTAAGGGTAAGGGTAAGGGTAAGGGTAAGCTTAAGGGTAAAAGCAAGGGTAAAGGAAAGGGTAAGGGTAAGGGTAAGGGTAAGCTTAAGGGTAAAAGCAAGGGTAAGGGTAAGGGTAAGGGTAAGGGTAAGGGTAAGGGTAAGGGTAAGGGTAAGGGTAAGGGTAAGGGTAAGCTTAAGGGTAAGGGTAAGGGTAAGGGTAAGGGTAAGCTTAAGGGTAAAAGCAAGGGTAAGGGTAAGGGTAAGGGTAAGGGTAAGGGTAAGGGTAAGGGTAAGGGTAAGGGTAAGGGTAAGCTTGAGGGTAAAAGCAAGGGTAAGGGTAAGGGTAAGGGTAAGGGTAAGGGTAAGGGTAAGGGTAAGCTTAAGGGTAAATGCAAGGGTGAGGGTAAGGGTAAGGGTAAGGGTAAGGGTAAGGGTAAGGGTAAGGGTAAAGGTAAGGGTAAGCCTAAGGGTAAAAGCAAGGGTAAGGGTAAGGGTAAGGGTTAGGGTAAGGGTAAGGGTAAGGGTAAGGGTAAGGGTAAGGGTAAGGGTAAGGGTAAGGGTAAGGGTAAGGGTAAGGGTAAGGGTAAGCTTAAGGGTAAAAGCAAGGGTAAGGGTAAGGGTAAGGGTAAGGGTAAGCCTAAGGGTGAAAGCAAGGGTAAGGGTAAGGGTAAGGGTAAGGGTAAGGGTAAGGGTAAGGGTAAGGGTCAGGGTAAGGGTAAGCTTAAGGGTAAAAGCAAGGGTAAGGGTAAGGGTAAGGGTTAGGGTAAGGGTAAGGGTAAGCTTAAGGGTAAAAGCAAGGGTAAGGGTAAGGGTAAGGGTAAGGGTAAGGGTAAGGGTAAGGGTAAGGGTAAGGGTAAGGGTAAGGGTAAGGGTAAGGGTAAGCTTAAGGGTAAAAGCAAGGGTAAGGGTAAGGGTAAGGGTAAGGGTAAGGGTAAGGGTAAGGGTAAGGGTAAGCTTAAGGGTAAAAGCAAGGGTAAGGGTAAGGGTAAGGGTAAGGGTAACGGTAAGGGTAAGGGTAAGGGTAAGGGTAAGGGTAAGGGTAAGGGTAAGGGTAAGGGTAAGGGTAAGGGTAAAGTTAAGGGTAAGCCTAAGGGTAAAAGCAAGGGTTAGGGTAAGGGTAAGGGTAAGGGTAAGGGTAAGGGTAAGGGTAAGGGTAAGGGTAAAGGTAAGGGTAAGGGTAAGGGTAAGGGTAAGGGTAAGGGTAAGGGTAAGGGTAAGGGTAAGGGTAAGGGTAAGGGTAAGGGTAAGGGTAAGGGTAAGGGTAAGGGTAAGGGTAAGGGTAAGGGTAAGGGTAAGGGTAAGGGTAAGGGTAAGGGTAAGGGTAAGGGTAAGGGTAAGCTTAAGGGTAAAAGCAAGGGTAAGGGTAAGGGTGAGGGTAAGGGTAAGCCTAAGGGTAAAAGCAAGGGTAAGGGTAAGGGTAAGGGTAAGGGTAAGGGTAAGCTTAAGGGTAAAAGCAAGGGTAAGGGTAAGGGTAAGGGTAAGGGTAAGGGTAATGGTAAGGGTAAGGGTAAGGGTAAGGGTAAGGGTAAGGGTAAGGGTAAGGGTAAGGGTAAGGGTAAGGGTAAGGGTAAGGGTAAGGGTAAGGGTAAGGGTAAGCTTAAGGGTAAAAGCAAGGGTAAGGGTAAGGGTAAGGGTAAGGGTAAGGGTAAGCTTAAGGGTTAGGGTAAGGGTAAGGGTAAGGGTAAGCTTAAGGGTAAAAGCAAGGGTAGGGGTTAGGGTAAGGGTAAGGGTAAGGGTAAGGGTAAGGGTAAGGGTAAGCTTAAGGGTAAAAGCAAGGGTAAGGGTAAGGGTAAGGGTAAGGGTAAGGGTAAGGGTAAGGGTAAGGGTAAGGGTAAAGGTAAGGGTAAGCCTATGGGTAAAAGCAAGGGTAAGCGTAAGGGTAAGGGTAAGGTTAAGGATAAGGGTAAGGGTAAGGCTAAGGGTAAGCTTAAGGGTAAAAGCAAGGGTAAGGGTAAGGGTAAGGGTAAGGGTAAGGGTAAGGGTAAGGGTAAGGGTAAGGGTAAGCTTAAGGGTAAGGGTAAGGCCAAGGGTAAGCTTAAGGGTAAAAGCAAGGGTAAGGGTAAGGGTAAGGGTAAGGGTAAGGGTAAGGGTAAGGGTAAGGGTAAGGGTAAGGGTAAGGGTAAGCTTAAGGGTAAGGGTAAGGGTAAGGGTAAGGGTAAGCTTAAGGGTAAAAGCAAGGGTTAGGGTAAGGGTAAGGGTAAGGGTAAGGGTAAGGGTAAGGGTAAGGGTAAGGGTAAGGGTAAGGGTAAGGGTAAGCTTAAGGGTAAAAGCAAGGGTAAGGGTGAGGGTAAGGGTAAGGGTAAGGGTAAGGGTAAGGGTAAGCTTAAAGGTAAAAGCAAGGACAAGGGTAAGGGTAAGGGTAAGGGTAAGGGTAAGGGTAAGGGTAAGGGTAAGGGTAAGGGTAAGGGTAAGCTTAAGGGTAAAAGCAAGGGTAAGGGTGAGGGTAAGGGTAAGGGTAAGGGTAAGGGTAAGGGTAAGCTTAAAGGTAAAAGCAAGGACAAGGGTAAGGGTAAGGGTAAGGGTAAGGGTAAGGGTAAGGGTAAGGGTAAGTGTAAGGGTAAGCTTAAGGGTAAAAGCAAGGGTAAAGGTAAGGGTAAGGGTAAGGGTAAGCCTAAGGGTAAAAGCAAGGGTAAGGGTAAAGGTAAGGGTAAGGGTAAGGGTAAGCTTAAGGGTAAAAGCAAGGGTAAGGGTAAGGGTAAGGGTAAGGGTAAGCCTAAGGGTAAAAGCAAGGGTAAGGGTAAGGGTAAGGGTAAGGGTAAGGGTAAGCTTAAGGGTAAAAGCAAGGGTAAGGGTAAGGGTAAGGGTAAGGGTAAGGGTAAGGGTAAGGGTAAGGGTAAGCTTAAGGGTAAAAGCAAGGGTAAGGGTAAGGGTAAGGGTAAGGGTAAGGGTAAGGGTAAGGGTAAGGGTAAAGGTAAGGGTAAGCCTAAGGGTAAAAGCAAGGGTAAGGGTAAGGGTAAGGGTAAGGGTAAGGGTAAGGGTAAGGGTAAGGGTAAGGGTAAGGGTAAGGGTAAGGGTAAGGGTAAGGGTAAGGGTAAGGGTAAGGGTAAGGGTAAGCTTAAGGGTAAAAGCAAGGGTAAGGGTAAGGGTAAGGGTAAGGGTAAGGGTAAGCTTAAGGGTAAAAGCAAGGGTAAGGGTAAGGGTAAGGGTAAGGATAAGGGTAAGGGTAAGGGTAAGGGTAAGGGTAAGGGTAAGGGTAAGCTTTAGGGTAAAAGCAAGGGTAAGGGTGAGGGTAAGGGTAAGGGTAAGGGTAAGGGTAAGCTTAAGGGTAAAAGCAAGGGTAAGGGTAAGGGTAAGGGTAAGGGTAAGGGTAAGTGTAAGGGTAAGGGTAAGGGTAAGGGTAAAGGTAAGGGTAAGCCTAAGGGTAAATGTAAGGGTAAGGGTAAGGGTAAGGGTAAGGGTAAGGGTAAGGGTAAGTGTAAGTGTAAGGGTAAGGGTAAGGGTAAGGGTAAGGGTAAGGGTAAGCTTAAGGGTAAAAGCAAGGGTAAGGGTAAGGGTAAAGGTAAGGGTAAGGGTAAGGGTAAGGGTAAGGGTAAGGGTAAGGGTAAGGTTAAGCTCAAGGGTAAGGAAAAGGGTAAGGGTAAGGGTAAGCTTAAGGGTAAAAGCAAGGGTAAGGGTAAGGGTAAGGGTAAGGGTAAGGGTAAGCTTAAGGGTAATAGCAAGGGTAAGGGTAAGGGTAAGGGTAAGGGTAAGGGTAAGGGTAAGGGTAAGGCTAAGGGTAAGCTTAAGGGTAAAAGCAAGGGTAAGGGTAAGGGTAAGGGTAAGGGTAAGGGTAAGGGTAAGGGTAAGGGTAAGGGTAAGGGTAAGGGTAAGGGTAAGGGTAGGGGTAAGGGTAAGGGTAAGGGTAAGCTTAAGGGTAAAAGCAAGGGTAAGGGTAAGGGTAAGGGTAAGGGTAAGGGTAAAGGTAAGGGTAAGGTTAAGGGTAAGGGTAAGCTTAAGGGTAAAAGCAAGGGAAAGGGTAAGGGTAAAGGTAAGGGAAAGGGTAAGGGTAAGGGTAAGGGTAAGGGTAAGGGTAAGGGTAATCTTAAGGGTAAAAGCAAGGGTAAGGGTAAGGGTAAGGGTAAGGGTAAGGGTAAGGGTGAGGGTAAAGGTAAGGGTAAGCCTAAGGGTAAAAGCAAGGGTAAGGGTAAGGGTAAGGGTAAGGGTAAGGGTAAGGGTAAGGGTAAGGGTAAGCTCAAGGGTAAAAGCAAGGGTAAGGGTAATGGTAAGGGTAAGGGTAAGGGTAAGGGTAAGGGTAAGGGTAAGGGTAAGGGTAAGGGTAAGGGTAAGGGAAAGGGTAAGGGTAAGGGTAAGGGTAAGGGTAAGGGTAAGGGTAAGGGTAAGGGTAAGCTTAAGGGCAAAAGCAAGGGTAAGGGTAAGGGTAAGGGTAAGGATAAAGGTAAGGGTAAGGGTAAGGGTAAGGGTAAGGGTAAGGGTAAGCTTAAGGGTAAAAGCAAGGGTAAGGGTAAGGGTAAGGGTAAGGGTTAGGGTAAGGGTGAGGGTAAAGGTAAGGGTAAGCCTAAGGGTAAAAGCAAGGGTAAGGGTAAGGGTAAGGGTAAGGGTAAGGGTAAGGGTAAGGGTAAGGGTAAGGGTAAGGGTAAGGGTAAGGGTAAGGGTAAGCTTAAGGGTAAAAGCAAGGGTAAGGGTAAGGGTAAGGGTAAGGGTAAGGGTAAGGGTAAGGGTAAGGGTAAGGGTAAGGGTAAGCTTAAGGGTAAGGGTAAGGGTAAGGGTAAGCTTAAGGGTAAAAGCGAGGGTAAGGGTAAGGGTAAGGGTAAGGGTAAGGGTAAGGGTAAGCTTAAGGGTAAAAGCAAGGGTAAGGGTAAGGGTAAGGGTAAGGGTAAGGGTAAGCTTAAGGGTTAGGGTAAGGGTAAGGGTAAGGGTAAGCTTAAGGGTAAAAGCAAGGGTAGGGGTAAGGGTAAGGGTAAGGGTAAGGGTAAGGGTAAGGGTAAGGGTAAGCTTAAGGGTAAAAGCAAGGGTAAGGGTAAGGGTAAGGGTAAGGGTAAGGGTAAGGGTAAGGGTAAGGGTAAAGGTAAGGGTAAGCCTATGGGTAAAAGCAAGGGTAAGCGTAAGGGTAAGGGTAAGGTTAAGGATAAGGGTAAGGGTAAGGCTAAGGGTAAGCTTAAGGGTAAAAGCAAGGGTAAGGGTAAGAGTAAGGGTAAGGGTAAGGGTAAGGGTAAGGGTAAGGGTAAGGGTAAGCTTAAGGGTAAGGGTAAGGCCAAGGGTAAGCTTAAGGGTAAAAGCAAGGGTAAGGGTAAGGGTAAGGGTAAGGGTAAGGGTAAGGGTAAGGGTAAGGGTAAGGGTAAGGGTAAGCTTAAGGGTAAGGGTAAGGGTAAGGGTAAGGGTAAGCTTAAGGGTAAAAGCAAGGGTTAGGGTAAGGGTAAGGGTAAGGGTAAGGGTAAGGGTAAGGGTAAGGGTAAGGGTAAGGGTAAGGGTAAGGGTAAGCTTAAGGGTAAAAGCAAGGGTAAGGGTGAGGGTAAGGGTAAGGGTAAGGGTAAGGGTAAGGGTAAGCTTAAAGGTAAAAGCAAGGACAAGGGTAAGGGTAAGGGTAAGGGTAAGGGTAAGGGTAAGGGTAAGGGTAAGTGTAAGGGTAAGCTTAAGGGTAAAAGCAAGGGTAAAGGTAAGGGTAAGGGTAAGGGTAAGCCTAAGGGTAAAAGCAAGGGTAAGGGTAAAGGTAAGGGTAAGGGTAAGGGTAAGCTTAAGGGTAAAAGCAAGGGTAAGGGTAAGGGTAAGGGTAAGGGTAAGGGTAAGGGTAAGGGTAAGGGTAAGCTTAAGGGTAAAAGCAAGGGTAAGGGTAAGGGTAAGGGTAAGGGTAAGGGTAAGGGCAAGGTTAAGCTTAAGGGTAAAAGCAAGGGTAGGGGTAAGGGTAAGGGTAAGGGTAAGCGTAAGGGTAAGCTTAAGGGTAAAAGCAAGGGTAAGGGTAAGGGTAAGGGTAAGGGTAAGGGTAAGGGTAAGGGTAAGGGTAAGGGTAAGGGTAAGGGTAAGGGTAAGGGTAAGCTTAAGGGTAAAAGCAAGGGTAAGGGTAAGGGTAAGGGTAAGGGTAAGGGTAAGGGTAAGGATAAGGGTAAAGGTAAGGGTAAGCCTAAGGGTAAAAGCAAGGGTAAGGGTAAGGGTAAGGGTAAGGTTAAGGGTAAGGGTAAGGGTAAGGGTAAGGGTAAGGGTAAGGGTAAGCTTAAGGGTAAAAGCAAGGGTAAGGGTAAGGGTAAGGGTAAGGGTAAGGGTAAGGGTGAGGGTAAGGGTAAGCTTAAGGGTAAGGGTAAGGGTAAGGGTAAGCTTAAGGGTAAAAGCAAGGGTAGGGGTAAGGGTAAGGGTAAGGGTAAGGGTAAGGGTAAGCTTAAGGGTAAAAGCAAGGGTAAGGGTAAGGGTAAGGGTAAGGGTAAGGGTAAGGGTAAGGGTAAGGGTAAGGGTAAGGGTAAGGGTAAGCTTAAGGGTAAGGGTAAGGGTAAGGGTAAGGGTAAGCTTAAGGGGAAAAGCAAGGGTTAGGGTAAGGGTAAGGGTAAGGGTAAGGGTAAGGGTAAGGGTAAGGGTAAGGGTAAGGGTAAGGGTAAGGGTAAGGGTAAGCTTAAGGGTAAAAGCAAGGGTAAGGGTGAGGGTAAGGGTAAGGGTAAGGGTAAGGGTAAGCTTAAGGGTAAAAGCAAGGGTAAGGGTAAAGGTAAGGGTAAGGGTAAGGGTAAGGGTAAGGGTAAGGGTAAGGGTAAGGGTAAGGGTAAGCCTAAGGGTAAAAGCAAGGGTAAGGGTGAGGGTAAGGGTAAGGGTAAGGGTAAGCTTAAGGGTAAAAGCAAGGGTAAGGGTAAGGGTAAGGGTAAGGGTAAGGGTAAGGGTAAGGGTAAGGGTAAGCTTAAGGGTAAAAGCAAGGGTAAGGGTAAGGGTAAGGGTAAGGGTAAGGGTAAGGGTAAGGGTAAGGTTAAGCTTAAGGGTAAAAGCAAGGGTAGGGGTAAGGGTAAGGGTAAGGGTAAGGGTAAGGGTAAGGGTAAGCTTAAGGGTAAAAGCAAGGGTAAGGGTAAGGGTAAGGGTAAGGGTAAGGGTAAGGGTAAGGGTAAGGGTAAGGGTAAGGGTAAGGGTAAGGGTAAGGGTAAGGGTAAGGGTAAGGGTAAGGGTAAGGGTAAGGGTAAGGGTAAGCTTAAGGGTAAAAGCAAGGGTAAGGGTAAGGGTAAGGGTAAGGGTAAGGGAAAGGGTAAGGGTAAGGGTAAGGGTAAGGGTAAGCTTAAGGGTAAAAGCAAGGGTAAGGGTAAGGGTAAGGGTAAGGGTAAGGGTGAAGGTAAGGGTAAGCCTAAGGGTAAAAGCAAGGGTAAGGGTAAGGGTAAGGGTAAGGGAAAGGGTAAGGGTAAGGGTAAGGGTAAGGGTAAGGGTAAGGGTGAGGGTAAGGGTGAGCTTAAGGGTAAAAGCAAGGGTAAGGGTAAGGGTAAGGGTAAGGGTAAGGGTAAGGGTAAGGGTAAGGGTAAGGGTAAGGGTAAGGGTAAGGGTAAGGGTAAGCTTAAGGGTAAGGGTAAGGGTAAGGGTAAGGGTAAGCTTAAGGGTAAAAGCAAGGGTAAAGGTAAGGGTAAGGGTAAGGGTAAGGGTAAGCTTAAGGGTAAAAGCAAGGGTAAGGGTAAGGGTAAGGGTAAGGGTAAGGGTAAGGGTAAGGGTAAGGGTAAGGGTAAGGGTAAGGGTAAGCTTAAGGGTAAGGGTAAGGGTAAGGGTAAGGGTAAGCTTAAGGGTAAAAGCAAGGGTAAGGGTAAGGGTAAGGGTAAGGGTAAGGGTAAGGGTAAGGGTAAGGGTAAGGGTAAGGGTAAGCTTGAGGGTAAAAGCAAGGGTAAGGGTAAGGGTAAGGGTAAGGGTAAGGGTAAGGGTAAGGGTAAGCTTAAGGGTAAATGCAAGGGTGAGGGTAAGGGTAAGGGTAAGGGTAAGGGTAAGGGTAAGGGTAAGGGTAAGGGTAAGGGTAAGGGTAAAGGTAAGGGTAAGCCTAAGGGTAAAAGCAAGGGTAAGGGTAAGGGTAAGGGTAAGGGTAAGGGTAAGGGTAAGGGTAAGGGTAAGGGTAAGGGTAAGGGTAAGGGTAAGGGTAAGGGTAAGGGTAAGGGTAAGGGTAAGCTTAAGGGTAAAAGCAAGGGTAAGGGTAAGGGTAAGGGTAAGGGTAAGCCTAAGGGTAAAAGCAAGGGTAAGGGTAAGGGTAAGGGTAAGGGTAAGGGTAAGGGTAAGGGTAAGGGTCAGGGTAAGGGTAAGCTTAAGGGTAAAAGCAAGGGTAAGGGTAAGGGTAAGGGTTAGGGTAAGGGTAAGGGTAAGCTTAAGGGTAAAAGCAAGGGTAAGGGTAAGGGTAAGGGTAAGGGTAAGGGTAAGGGTAAGGGTAAGGGTAAGGGTAAGGGTAAGGGTAAGGGTAAGCTTAAGGGTAAAAGCAAGGGTAAGGGTAAGGGTAAGGGTAAGGGTAAGGGTAAGGGTAAGGGTAAGGGTAAGCTTAAGGGTAAAAGCAAGGGTAAGGGTAAGGGTAAGGGTAAGGGTAAGGGTAAGGGTAAGGGTAAGGGTAAGGGTAAGGGTAAGGGTAAGGGTAAGGGTAAGGGTAAGGGTAAAGTTAAGGGTAAGCCTAAGGGTAAAAGCAAGGGTTAGGGTAAGGGTAAGGGTAAGGGTAAGGGTAAGGGTAAGGGTAAGGGTAAGGGTAAAGGTAAGGGTAAGGGTAAGGGTAAGGGTAAGGGTAAGGGTAAGGGTAAGGGTAAGGGTAAGGGTAAGGGTAAGGGTAAGGGTAAGGGTAAGGGTAAGGGTAAGGGTAAGGGTAAGGGTAAGGGTAAGGGTAAGGGTAAGGGTAAGGGTAAGGGTAAGGGTAAGGGTAAGGGTAAGGGTAAGCTTAAGGGTAAAAGCAAGGGTAAGGGTAAGGGTAAGGGTAAGGGTAAGCCTAAGGGTAAAAGCAAGGGTAAGGGTAAGGGTAAGGGTAAGGGTAAGGGTAAGCTTAAGGGTAAAAGCAAGGGTAAGGGTAAGGGTAAGGGTAAGGGTAAGGGTAATGGTAAGGGTAAGGGTAAGGGTAAGGGTAAGGGTAAGGGTAAGGGTAAGGGTAAGGGTAAGGGTAAGGGTAAGGGTAAGGGTAAGGGTAAGGGTAAGGGTAAGCTTAAGGGTAAAAGCAAGGCTTAGGGTAAGGGTAAGGGTAAGGGTAAGGGTAAGGGTAAGGGTAAGGGTAAGGGTAAGGGTAAGGGTAAGGGTAAGGGTAAGCTTAAGGGTAAAAGCAAGGGTAAGGGTAAGGGTAAGGGTAAGGGTAAGGGTAAGGGTAAGGGTAAGGGTAAGGGTAAAGGTAAGGGTAAGCCTAAGGGTAAAAGCAAGGGTTAGGGAAAGGGTAAGGGTAAGGGTAAGGAAAAGGGTAAGGGTATGGGTAAGGGTAAGGGTAAGGGTAAGGGTAAGGGTAAGGGTAAGGGTAAGGGTAAGGGTAAGGGTAAGGGTAAGGGTAAGCTTAAGGGTAAAAGCAAGGGTAAGGGTAAGGGTGAGGGTAAGGGTAAGCCTAAGGGTAAAAGCAAGGGTAAGGGTAAGAGTAAGGGTAAGGGTAAGGGTAAGCTTAAGGGTAAAAGCAAGGGTATGGGTAAGGGTAAGGGTAAGGGTAAGGGTAAGCTTAAGGGTAAAAGCAAGGGTAAGGGTAAGGGTAAGGGTAAGGGTAAGGGTAAGGGTAAGGGTAAGGGTAAGGGTAAAGGTAAGGGTAAGCCTAAGGGTAAAAGCAAGGGTAAGGGTAAGGGTAAGGGTAAGGGTAAGGGTAAGGGTAAGGGTAAGGGTAAGGGTAAGGGTAAGCTTAAGGGTAAAAGCAAGGGTAAGGGTAAGGGTAAGGGTAAGGGTAAGGGTAAGGGTAAGGGTAAGCTTAAGGGTAAAAGCGAGGGTAAGGGTAAGGGTAAGGGTAAGGGTAAGGGTAAGGGTAAGGGTAAGCTTAAGGGTAAAAGCAAGGGTAAGGGTAAGGGTAAGGGTAAGGGTAAGGGTAAGCTTAAGGGTAAAAGCAAGGGTAAGGGTAAGGGTAAGGGTAAGGGTAAGGGTAAGGGTAAGGGTAAGGGTAAGGGTAAAGGTAAGGGTAAGCCTAAGGGTAAAAGCAAGGGTAAGGGTAAGGGCAAGGGTAAGGGTAAGGGTAAGGGTAAGGGTAAGGGTAAGCTTAAGGGTAAAAGCAAGGGTAAGGGTAAGGGTAAGGGTAAGGGTAAGGGTAAGGGTAAGGGTAAGGGTAAGGGTAAGCTTAAGGGTAAGGGTAAGGGTAAGGGTAAGGGTAAGCTTAAGGGTAAAAGCAAGGGTAAGGGTAAGGGTAAGGGTAAGGGTAAGGGTAAGCTTAAGGGTAAAAGCAAGGGTAAGGGTAAGGGTAAGGGTAAGGGTAAGGGTAAGGGTAAGGGTAAGGGTAAGGGTAAGGGTAAGGGTAAGGGTAAGGGTAAGGGTAAGGGTAAGCTTAAGGATAAAAGCAAGGGTAAGGGTAAGGGTAAGGGTAAGGGTAAGCTTAAGGGTAAAAGCAAGGGAAGGGTAAGGGTAAGGGTAAGGGTAAGGGTAAGGGTAAGGGTAAGGGTAAGGGAAAGGGTAAGGGTAAGCTTGAGGGTAAAAGCAAGGGAAAGGGTAAGGGTAAGGGTAAGGGTAAGGGTAAGGGTAAGAGTAAGGGTAAGCTTAAGGGTAAAAGCAAGGGTAAGGGTAAGGGTAAGGGTAAGGGTAAGGGTAAGGGTAAGGGTAAGGGTAAGGGTAAGGGTAAGGGTAAGGGTAAGGGTAAAGGTAAGGGAAAGCCTAAGGGTAAAAGCAAGGGTAAGGGTAAGGGTAAGGGTAAGGGTAAGGGTAAGGGTAAGGGTAAGGGTAAGGGTAAGGGTAAGGGTAAGGGTAAGGGTAAGGGTAAGGGTAAGGGTAAGGGTAAGGGTAAGGGTAAGCTTAAGGGTAAAAGCAAGGGTAAGGGTAAGGGTAAGGGTAAGGGTAAGCCTAAGGGTAAAAGCAAGGGTAAGGGTAAGGGTAAGTATAAGGGTAAGGGTAAGCTTAAGGGTAAAAGCAAGGGTAAGGGTAAGGGTAAGGGTAAGGGTAAGGGTAAGGGTAAGCTTAAGGGTAAAAGCAAGGGTAAGGGTAAGGGTAAGGGTAAGGGTAAGGGTAAGGGTAAGGGTAAAGGTAAGGGTAAGCCTAAGGGTAAAAGCAAGGGTAAGGGTAAGGGTAAGGGTAAGGGTAAGGGTAAGGGTAAGGGTGAGGGTAAGGGTAAGGGTAAGGGTAAGGGTAAGGGTAAGGGTAAGCTGAAGGGTAAAAGCAAGGGTAAGGGTAAGGGTAAGGGTAAGGGTAAGGGTAAGGGTAAGCTTAAGGGTAAAAGCAAGGGTAAGGGTAAGGGTAAGGGTTAGGGTAAGGGTAAGGGTAAGCTTAAGGGTAAAAGTAAGGGTAAGGGTAAGGGTAAGGGTAAGGGTAAGGGTAAGGGTAAGGGTAAGGGTAAGCTTAAGGGTAAAAGCAAGGGTAAGGGTAAGGGTAAGGGTAAGGGTAAGGGTAAGGGTAAAGGTGAGGGTAAGCCTAAGGGTAAAAGCAAGGGTAAGGGTAAGGGTAAGGGTAAGGGTAAGGGTAAGGGTAAGGGTAAGGGTAAGCTTTAGGGTAAAAGCAAGGGTAAGGGTAAGGGTAAGGGTAAGGGTAAGGGTAAGGGTAAGGGTAAGGGCAAGGGTAAGGGTAAGGGTAAGCTTAAGGGTAAGGGTAAGGGTAAGGGTAAGGGTAAGCTTAAGGGTAAAAGCAAGGGTAAGGGTAAGGGTAAGGGTAAGGGTAAGGGTAAGCTTAAGGGTAAAAGCAAGGGTAAGGGTAAGGGTAAGGGTAAGGGTAAGGGTAAGGGTAAGGGTAAGGGTAAGGGTAAGGGTAAGGGTAAGGGTAAGGGTAAGCTTAAGGGTAAGGGTAAGGGTAAGGGTAAGCTTAAGGGTAAAAGCAAGGGTAAAGGTAATGGTAAGGGTAAGGGTAAGGGTAAGGGTAAGGGTAAGGGTAAGGATAAGGGTAAGGGTAAGGGTAAGCTTAAGGGTAAAAGCAAGGGTAAGGGTAAGGGTAAGGGTAAGGGTAAGGGTAAGGGTAAGCTTAAGGGTAAAAGCAAGGGTAAGGGTAAGGGTAAGGGTAAGGGTAAGGGTAAGGGTAAGGGTAAAGGTAAGGGTAAGCCTAAGGGTAAAAGCAAGGGTAAGGGTAAGGGTAAGGGTAAGGTTAAGGGTAAGGGTAAGGGTAAGGGTAAGGGTAAGGGTAAGGGTAAGGGTAAGGGTAAGGGTAAGGGTAAGGGTAAGGGTAAGCTTAAGGGTAAAAGCAAGGGTAAGGGTAAGGGTAAGGGTAAGGGTAAGGGTAAGGGTAAGGGTAAGGGTAAGGGTAAGGGTAAGCCTAAGGGTAAGGCTAAGGGTAAGGGTAAGGGTAAGCTTAAGGGTAAAAGCAAGGGTAAGGGTAAGGGTAAGGGTAAGGGTAAGGGTAAGGGTAAGGGTAAGGGTAAAGGTAAGCTTAAGGGTAAATGCAAGTGTAAGGGTAAGGGTAAGGGTAAGGGTAAGGGTAAGGGTAAGGGTAAGGGTAAGGGTAAGGGTAAGGGTAAGCTTAAGGGTTAAAGCAAGGGTAAGGGTAAGGGTAAGGGTAAGGGTAAGGGTAAGGGTAAGAATAGGGTAATGGTAAAGGTAAGGGTAAGCCTAAGGGTAAAAGCAAGGGTAAGGGTGAGGGTAAGGGTAAGGGTAAGCTTAAGTGTAAAAGCAAGGGTAAGGGTAAGGGTAAGGGTAAGGGTAAGCCTGAGGGTAAAAGCAAGGGTAAGGGTAAGGGTAAGGGTAAGGGTAAGGGTAAGCTTAAGGGTAAAAGCAAGGGTAAGGGTAAGGGTAAGGGTAAGGGTAAGGGTAAGCTTAAGGGTAAAAGCAAGGGTAAGGGTAAGGGTAAGGGTAAGGGTAAGGGTAAGGGTAAGGGTAAGGGTAAGGGTAAGGGTAAGGGTAAGGGTAAGGATAAGGGTAAGGGTGAGGGTAAGGGTAAGGGTAAGGGTAAGCTTAAGGGTAAAAGCAAGGGTAAGGGTAAGGGTAAGGGTAAGGGTAAGGGTAAGGTTAAGGGTAAGGGAAAGGGTAAGGGTAAGGGTTAGGGTAAGGGTAATAGTAAGGGTAAGGGTAAGCTTAAGGGTAAAAGCAAGGGAAAGGGTAAGGGTAAGGGTAAGGGTAAGGGTAAGCCTAAGGATAAAACCAAGGGTAAGGGTAAGGGTAAGGGTAAGGGTAAGGTTAAGGGTAAGGGTAAGGGTAAGCTTAAGGGTAAAAGCAAGGGTAAGGGTAAGGGTAAGGGTAAGCCTAAGGGTAAAAGCAAGGGTAAGGGTAAGTGTAAGGGTAAGGGTAAGGGTAAGGGTAAGCTTAAGGGTAAAAGCAAGGGTAAGGGTAAGGGTAAGGGTAAGGGTAAGGGTAAGGGTAAGGGTAAGGGTAAGGGTGAAGGTAAAGGGTAAGCCTTAGGGTAAAAGCAAGGGTAAGGGTAAGGGTAAGGGTAAGGGTAAGGGTAAGGGTAAGGGTAAGGGTGAGGGTAAGGGTAAGGGTAAGCTTAAGGGTAAAAGCAAGGGTAAGGGTAAGGGTAAGGGTAAGGGTAAGGGTAAGGGTAAGGGTAAGGGTAAGGGTAAGGGTAAGGGTAAGGGTAAGCTTAAGGGTAAGGGTAAGTGTAAGGGTAAGGGTAAGCTTGAGGGTAAAAGCAAGGGTAAGGGTAAGGGTAAGGGTAAGGGTAAGGGTAAGGGTAAGGGTAAGGGTAAGGGTAAGGGTAGGGGTAAGGGTAAGGGTAAGGGTAAGGGTAAGGGTAAGGGTAAGGGTAAGGGTAAGGGTAAGGGTAAGGGTAAGGGTAAGGGTAAGGGTAAGGGTAAGGGTAAGGGTAAGGGTAAGGGTAAGGGTAAGGGTAAGCTTAAGGGTAAAAGCAAGGGTAAAGGTAAGGGTACGGGTAAGGGTAAGGGTAAGTGTAAGGGTAAGGGTAAGGGTAAGGGTAAGGGTAAGGGTAAGGGTAAGGGTAAGGGTAAGGGTAAGGGTAAGGGTAAGGGTAAGGGTAAGGGTAAGGGTAAGGGTAAGGGTAAATGTAAGGGTAAGGGTAAGGGTAAGGGTAAGGGTAAGGGTAAGGGTAAGGGTAAGGGTAAGGGTAAGGGTAAGGGTAAGGGTAAGGGTAAGGGTAAGGGTAAGGGTAAGGGTAAGGGTAAGGGTAAGCTTAAGGGTAAAAGCAAGGGTAAGGGTAAGGGTAAGTGTAAGGGTAAAGGTAAGGGTAAGCCTAAGGGTGAAAGCAAGGGTAAGGGTAAGGGTAAGGGTAAGGGTAAGGGTAAGGGTAAGGGTAAGGGTAAGGGTAAGGGTAAGGGTAAGGGTAAGGGTAAGGGTAAAAGTAAGGGTAAGGGTAAGGGTAAGGGTAAGGGTAAGGGTAAGGGTAAGCTTAAGGGTAAAAGCAAGGGTAAGGGTAAGGGTAAGGGTAAGGGTAAGCTTAAGGGTAAAAGCAAGGGTAAGGGTAAGGGTAAGGGTAAGGGTAAGGGTAAGCTTAAGGGTAAAAGCAAGGGTAAGGGTAAGGGTAAGGGTAAGGGTAAGGGTAAGGGTAAGGGTAAGGGTAAGGGTAAGGGTAAGGGTAAGGGTAAGTGTAAGGGTAAGGGTAAGGGTAAGGGTAAGGGTAAGGGTAAGGGTAAGGGTAAGCTTAAGGGTAAGGCTAAGGGTAAGGGTAAGGGTAAGGGTAAGGGTAAGGGTAAGGGTAAGGGTAAGGGTAAGGGTAAGGGTAAGGGTAAGGGTAAGGGTAAGCTTAAGGGTTAAAGCAAGGGTAAGGGTAAGGGTAAGGGTAAGGGTAAGGGTAAGGGTAAGGGTAAGGGTAAGGGTAAGGGTAAGGGTAATGGTAAAGGTAAGGGTAAGCCTAAGGGTAAAAGCAAGGGTGAGGGTAAGGGTAAGGGTAAGGGTAAGCTTAAGTGTAAAAGCAAGGGTAAGGGTAAGGGTAAGGGTAAGGGTAAGCCTGAGGGTAAAAGCAAGGGTAAGGGTAAGGGTAAGGGTAAGGGTAAGGGTAAGCTTAAGGGTAAAAGCAAGGGTAAGGGTAAGGGTAAGGGTAAGGGTAAGGGTAAGCTTAAGGGTAAAAGCAAGGGTAAGGGTAAGGGTAAGGGTAAGGGTAAGGGTAAGGGTAAGGGTAAGGGTAGGGGTAAGGGTAAGGGTTAGGGTAAGGGTGAGGGTAAGGGTAAGGGTAAGGGTTAGCTTAAGGTTAAAAGCAAGGGTAAGGGTAAGGGTAAGGGTAAGGGTAAGGGTAAGGTTAAGGGTAAGGGAAAGGGTAAGGGTAAGGGTTAGGGTAAGGGTAAGAGTAAGGGTAAGGGTAAGCTTAAGGGTAAAAGCAAGGGAAAGGGTAAGGGTAAGGGTAAGGGTAAGGGTAAGCCTAAGGGTAAAAGCAAGGGTAAGGGTAAGGGTAAGGGTAAGGGTAAGGTTAAGGGTAAGGGTAAGGGTAAGCTTAAGGGTAAAAGCAAGGGTAAGGGTAAGGGTAAGGGTAAGGGTAAGCCTAAGGGTAAAAGCAAGGGTAAGGGTAAGGGTAAGGGTAAGGGTAAGGGTAAGGGTAAGCTTAAGGGTAAAAGCAAGGGTAAGGGTAAGGGTAAGGGTAAGGGTAAGCTTAAGGGTAAAAGCAAGGGTAAGGGTAAGGGTAAGGGTAAGGGTAAGGGTAAGGGTAAGGGTAAGGGTAAGGGTAAGGGTAAGGGTAAGGGTAAGGGTAAGGGTAAGGGTAAGGGTAAGGGTGAGGGTAAGGGTAAGGGTAAGCTTAAGGGTAAAAGCAAGGGTAAGGGTAAGGGTAAGGGTAAGGGTAAGGGTAAGGGTAAGGGTAAGGGTAAGGGTAAGGGTAAGGGTAAGGGTAAGCTTAAGGGTAAGGGTAAGGGTAAGGGTAAGGGTAAGCTTAAGGGTAAAAGCAAGGGTAAGGGTAAGGGTAAGGGTAAGGGTAAGGGTAAGGGTAAGGGTAAGGGTAAGGGTAAGGGTAGGGGTAAGGGTAAGGGTAAGGGTAAGGGTAAGGGTAAGGGTAAGGGTAAGGGTAAGGGTAAGGGTAAGGGTAAGGGTAAGGGTAAGGGTAAGGGTAAGGGTAAGGGTAAGGGTAAGGGTAAGGGTAAGGGTAAGGGTAAGCTTAAGGGTAAAAGCAAGGGTAAAGGTAAGGGTACGGGTAAGGGTAAGGGTAAGTGTAAGGGTAAGGGTAAGGGTAAGGGTAAGGGTAAGGGTAAGGGTAAGGGTAAGGGTAAGGGTAAGGGTAAGGGTAAGGGTAAGGGTTAGGGTAAGGGTAAGGGTAAGGGTAAGGGTAAGCTTAAGGGTAAAAGCAAGGGTAAGGGTAAGGGTAAGTGTAAGGGTAAAGGTAAGGGTAAGCCTAAGGGTGAAAGCAAGGGTAAGGGTTAGGGTAAGGGTAAGGGTAAGGGTAAGGGTAAGGGTAAGGGTAAGGGTAAGGGTAAGGGTAAGGGTAAGGGTAAGGGTAAAAGTAAGGGTAAGGGTAAGGGTAAGGGTAAGGGTAAGGGTAAGCTTAAGGGTAAAAGCAAGGGTAAGGGTAAGGGTAAGGGTAAGGGTAAGGGTAAGGGTAAGGGTAAGGGTAAGGGTAAGGGTAAGGGTAAGCTTAAGGGTAAGGGTAAGGGTAAGGGTAAGGGTAAGCTTAAGGGTAAAAGCAAGGGTAAGGGTAAGGGTAAGGGTAAGGGTAAGGGTAAGCTTAAGGGTAAAAGCAAGGGTAAGGGTAAGGGTAAGGGTAAGGGTAAGGGTAAGGGTAAGGGTAAGGGTAAGGGTAAGGGTAAGGGTAAGGGTAAGGGTAAGCTTAAGGGTAAAAGCAAGGGTAAGGGTAAGGGTAAGGGTAAGGGTAAGGGTAAGCTTAAGGGTAAAAGCAAGGGAAGGGTAAGGGTAAGGGTAAGGGTAAGGGTAAGGGTAAGGGTAAGGGAAAGGGTAAGGGTAAGCTTAAGGGTAAAAGCAGGGGGAAAGGGTAGGGGTAAGGGTAAGGGTAAGAGTAAGGGTAAGCTTAAGGGTAAAAGCAAGGGTAAGGGTAAGGGTAAGGGTAAGGGTAAGGGTAAGGGTAAGGGTAAGGGTAAGGGTAAGGGTAAAGGTAAGGGTAAGCCTAAGGGTAAAAGCAAGGGTAAGGGTAAGGGTAAGGGTAAGGGTAAGGGTAAGGGTAAGGGTAAGGGTAAGGGTAAGGGTAAGGGTAAGGGTAAGGGTAAGGGTAAGGGTAAGGGTAAGGGTAAGGGTAAGCTTAAGGGTAAAAGCAAGGGTAAGGGTAAGGGTAAGGGTAAGGGTAAGCCTAAGGGTAAAAGCAAGGGTAAGGGTAAGGGTAAGGGTAAGGGTAAGGGTAAGCTTAAGGGTAAAAGCAAGGGTAAGGGTAAGGGTAAGGGTAAGGGTAAGGGTAAGGGTAAGCTTAAGGGTAAAAGCAAGGGTAAGGGTAAGGGTAAGGGTAAGGGTAAGGGTAAGGGTAAGGGTAAGGGTAAAGGTAAGGGTAAGCCTAAGGGTAAAAGCAAGGGTAAGGGTAAGGGTAAGGGTAAGGGTAAGGGTAAGGGTAAGGGTAAGGGTAAGGGTAAGGGTAAGGGTAAGGGTAAGGGTAAGGGTAAGGGTAAGGGTAAGGGTAAGGGTAAGCTGAAGGGTAAAAGCAAGGGTAAGGGTAAGGGTAAGGGTAAGGGTAAGGGTAAGGGTAAGGGTAAGGGTAAGGGTAAGCTTAAGGGTAAAAGCAAGGGTAAGGGTAAGGGTAAGGGTAAGGGTAAGGGTAAGGGTAAGGGTAAGCTTAAGGGTAAAAGTAAGGGTAAGGGTAAGGGTAAGGGTAAGGGTAAGGGTAAGGGTAAGGGTAAGGGTAAGGGTAAGGGTAAGCTTAAGGGTAAAAGCAAGGGTAAGGGTAAGGGTAAGGGTAAGGGTAAGCCTAAGGGTAAAAGCAAGGGTAAGGGTAAGGGTAAGGGTAAGGGTAAGGGTAAGCTTAAGGGTAAAAGCAAGGGTAAGGGTAAGGGTAAGGGTAAGGGTAAGGGTAAGGGTAAGCTTAAGGGTAAAAGCAAGGGTAAGGGTAAGGGTAAGGGTAAGGGTAAGGGTAAGGGTAAGGGTAAGGGTAAAGGTAAGGGTAAGCCTAAGGGTAAAAGCAAGGGTAAGGGTAAGGGTAAGGGTAAGGGTAAGGGTAAGGGTAAGGGTAAGGGTAAGGGTAAGGGTAAGGGTAAGGGTAAGGGTAAGGGTAAGGGTAAGGGTAAGGGTAAGGGTAAGCTGAAGGGTAAAAGCAAGGGTAAGGGTAAGGGTAAGGGTAAGGGTAAGGGTAAGGGTAAGGGTAAGGGTAAGCTTAAGGGTAAAAGCAAGGGTAAGGGTAAGGGTAAGGGTAAGGGTAAGGGTAAGGGTAAGGGTAAGCTTAAGGGTAAAAGTAAGGGTAAGGGTAAGGGTAAGGGTAAGGGTAAGGGTAAGGGTAAGGGTAAGCTTAAGGGTAAAAGCAAGGGTAAGGGTAAGGGTAAGTGTAAGGGTAAAGGTAAGGGTAAGCCTAAGGGTGAAAGCAAGGGTAAGGGTTAGGGTAAGGGTAAGGGTAAGGGTAAGGGTAAGGGTAAGGGTAAGGGTAAGGGTAAGGGTAAGGGTAAGGGTAAGGGTAAAAGTAAGGGTAAGGGTAAGGGTAAGGGTAAGGGTAAGGGTAAGCTTAAGGGTAAAAGCAAGGGTAAGGGTAAGGGTAAGGGTAAGGGTAAGGGTTAGGGTAAGGGTAAGGGTAAGGGTAAGGGTAAGCTTAAGGGTAAAAGCAAGGGTAAGGGTAAGGGTAAGTGTAAGGGTAAAGGTAAGGGTAAGCCTAAGGGTGAAAGCAAGGGTAAGGGTTAGGGTAAGGGTAAGGGTAAGGGTAAGGGTAAGGGTAAGGGTAAGGGTAAGGGTAAGGGTAAGGGTAAGGGTAAGGGTAAAAGTAAGGGTAAGGGTAAGGGTAAGGGTAAGGGTAAGGGTAAGCTTAAGGGTAAAAGCAAGGGTAAGGGTAAGGGTAAGGGTAAGGGTAAGGGTAAGGGTAAGGGTAAGGGTAAGGGTAAGGGTAAGGGTAAGCTTAAGGGTAAGGGTAAGGGTAAGGGTAAGGGTAAGCTTAAGGGTAAAAGCAAGGGTAAGGGTAAGGGTAAGGGTAAGGGTAAGGGTAAGCTTAAGGGTAAAAGCAAGGGTAAGGGTAAGGGTAAGGGTAAGGGTAAGGGTAAGGGTAAGGGTAAGGGTAAGGGTAAGGGTAAGGGTAAGGGTAAGGGTAAGCTTAAGGGTAAAAGCAAGGGTAAGGGTAAGGGTAAGGGTAAGGGTAAGGGTAAGCTTAAGGGTAAAAGCAAGGGAAGGGTAAGGGTAAGGGTAAGGGTAAGGGTAAGGGTAAGGGTAAGGGAAAGGGTAAGGGTAAGCTTAAGGGTAAAAGCAGGGGGAAAGGGTAGGGGTAAGGGTAAGGGTAAGAGTAAGGGTAAGCTTAAGGGTAAAAGCAAGGGTAAGGGTAAGGGTAAGGGTAAGGGTAAGGGTAAGGGTAAGGGTAAGGGTAAGGGTAAGGGTAAGGGTAAGGGTAAAGGTAAGGGTAAGCCTAAGGGTAAAAGCAAGGGTAAGGGTAAGGGTAAGGGTAAGGGTAAGGGTAAGGGTAAGGGTAAGGGTAAGGGTAAGGGTAAGGGTAAGGGTAAGGGTAAGGGTAAGGGTAAGGGTAAGGGTAAGGGTAAGGGTAAGCTTAAGGGTAAAAGCAAGGGTAAGGGTAAGGGTAAGGGTAAGGGTAAGCCTAAGGGTAAAAGCAAGGGTAAGGGTAAGGGTAAGGGTAAGGGTAAGGGTAAGCTTAAGGGTAAAAGCAAGGGTAAGGGTAAGGGTAAGGGTAAGGGTAAGGGTAAGGGTAAGCTTAAGGGTAAAAGCAAGGGTAAGGGTAAGGGTAAGGGTAAGGGTAAGGGTAAGGGTAAGGGTAAGGGTAAAGGTAAGGGTAAGCCTAAGGGTAAAAGCAAGGGTAAGGGTAAGGGTAAGGGTAAGGGTAAGGGTAAGGGTAAGGGTAAGGGTAAGGGTAAGGGTAAGGGTAAGGGTAAGGGTAAGGGTAAGGGTAAGGGTAAGGGTAAGGGTAAGCTGAAGGGTAAAAGCAAGGGTAAGGGTAAGGGTAAGGGTAAGGGTAAGGGTAAGGGTAAGGGTAAGGGTAAGCTTAAGGGTAAAAGCAAGGGTAAGGGTAAGGGTAAGGGTAAGGGTAAGGGTAAGGGTAAGGGTAAGCTTAAGGGTAAAAGTAAGGGTAAGGGTAAGGGTAAGGGTAAGGGTAAGGGTAAGGGTAAGGGTAAGGGTAAGGGTAAGGGTAAGCTTAAGGGTAAAAGCAAGGGTAAGGGTAAGGGTAAGGGTAAGGGTAAGGGTAAAGGTAAGGGTAAGCCTAAGGGTAAAAGCAGGGGTAAGGGTAAGGGTAAGGGTAAGGGTGAGGGTAAGGGTAAGGGTAAGGGTAAGGGTAAGGGTAAGGGTGAGGGTAAGCTTAAGGGTAAAAGCAAGGGTAAGGGTAAGGGTAAGGGTAAGGGTAAGGGTAAGAGTAAGGGTAAGGGTAAGGGTAAGGGTAAGGGTAAGGGTAAGGGTAAGGGTAAGGGTAAGCTTAAGGGTAAGGGTAAGGGTAAGGGTAAGGGTAAGCTTAAGGGTAAAAGCAAGGGTAAGGGTAAGGGTAAGGGTAAGGGTAAGGGTAAGCTTAAGGGTAAAAGCAAGGGTAAGGGTAAGGGTAAGGGTAAGGGTAAGGGTAAGGGTAAGGGTAAGGGTAAGGGTAAGGGTAAGGGTAAGCTTAAGGGTAAGGGTAAGGGTAAGGGTAAGCTTAAGGGTAAAAGCAAGGGTAAGGGTAAGGGTAAGGGTACGGGTAAGGGTAAGGGTAAGGGTAAGGGTAAGGATAAGGGTAAGGGTAAGGGTAAGCTTAAGGGTAAAAGCAAGGGTAAGGGTAAGGGTAAGGGTAAGGGTAAGGGTAAAGGTAAGGGTAAGCCTAAGGGTAAAAGCAAGGGTAAGGGTAAGGGTAAGGGTAAGGGTAAGGGTAAGGGTAAGGGTAAGGGTAAGGGTAAGGGTAAGGGTAAGGGTAAGGGTAAGGGTAAGCTTAAGGGTAAAAGCAAGGGTAAGGGTAAGGGTAAGGGTAAGGGTAAGGGTAAGGGTAAGGGTAAGGGTAAGGGTAAGGGTAAGGGTAAGGGTAAGCTTAAGGGTAAGGCTAAGGGTAAGGGTAAGGGTAAGCTTAAGGGTAAAAGCAAGGGTAAGGGTAAGGGTAAGGGTAAGGGTAAGGGTAAGCTTAAGGGTAAATGCAAGTGTAAGGGTAAGGGTAAGGGTAAGGGTAAGGGTAAGGGTAAGGGTAAGGGTAAGGGTAAGGGTAAGGGTAAGGGTAAGCTTAAGGGTTAAAGCAAGGGTAAGGGTAAGGGTAAGGGTAAGGGTAAGGGTAAGGGTAAGGGTAAGGGTAAGGGTAAGGGTAAGGGTAAGGGTAAGGGTAAGGGTAAGGGTAATGGTAAAGGTAAGGGTAAGCCTAAGGGTAAAAGCAAGGGTAAGGGTAAGGGTAAGGGTAAGGGTAAGCTTAAGTGTAAAAGCAAGGGTCAGGGTAAGGGTAAGGGTAAGGGTAAGCCTGAGGGTAAAAGCAAGGGTAAGGGTAAGGGTAAGGGTAAGGGTAAGGGTAAGCTTAAGGGTAAAAGCAAGGGTAAGGGTAAGGGTAAGGGTAAGGGTAAGGGTAAGCTTAAGGGTAAAAGCAAGGGTAAGGGTAAGGGTAAGGGTAAGGGTAAGGGTAAGGGTAAGGGTAAGGGTAAGGGTAAGGGTAAGGGTAAGGGTAAGGGTAAGGGTAAGGGTGAGGGTAAGGGTAAGGGTAAGGGTAAGCTTAAGGGTAAAAGCAAGGGTAAGGGTAAGGGTAAGGGTAAGGGTAAGGGTAAGGTTAAGGGTAAGGGAAAGGGTAAGGGTAAGGGTTAGGGTAAGGGTAAGAGTAAGGGTAAGGGTAAGCTTAAGGGTAAAAGCAAGGGAAAGGGTAAGGGTAAGGGTAAGGGTAAGGGTAAGCCTAAGGGTAAAAGCAAGGGTAAGGGTAAGGGTAAGGGTAAGGGTAAGGTTAAGGGTAAGGGTAAGGGTAAGCTTAAGGGTAAAAGCAAGGGTAAGGGTAAGGGTAAGGGTAAGGGTAAGCCTAAGGGTAAAAGCAAGGGTAAGGGTAAGGGTAAGGGTAAGGGTAAGGGTAAGGGTAAGCTTAAGGGTAAAAGCAAGGGTAAGGGTAAGGGTAAGGGTAAGGGTAAGGGTGAGGGTAAGGGTAAGGGTAAGGGTAAGGGTAAGGGTAAGGGTAAAGGTAAAGGGTAAGCCTTAGGGTAAAAGCAAGGGTAAGGGTAAGGGTAAGGGTAAGGGTAAGGGTAAGGGTAAGGGTGAGGGTAAGGGTAAGGGTAAGCTTAAGGGTAAAAGCAAGGGTAAGGGTAAGGGTAAGGGTAAGGGTAAGGGTAAGGGTAAGGGTGAGGGTAAGGGTAAGGGTAAGGGTAAGGGTAAGGGTAAGGGTAAGCTTAAGGGTAAGGGTAAGGGTAAGGGTAAGGGTAAGCTTAAGGGTAAAAGCAAGGGTAAGGGTAAGGGTAAGGGTAAGGGTAAGGGTAAGGGTAAGGGTAAGGGTAAGGGTAAGGGTAGGGGTAAGGGTAAAGGTAAGGGTAAGGGTAAGGGTAAGGGTAAGGGTAAGGGTAAGGGTAAGGGTAAGGGTAAGGGTAAGGGTAAGGGTAAGGGTAAGGGTAAGGGTAAGGGTAAGGGTAAGGGTAAGGGTAAGGGTAAGGGTAAGCTTAAGGGTAAAAGCAAGGGTTAAGGTAAGGGTACGGGTAAGGGTAAGGGTAAGTGTAAGGGTAAGGGTAAGGGTAAGGGTAAGGGTAAGGGTAAGGGTAAGGGTAAGGGTAAGGGTAAGGGTAAGGGTAAGGGTAAGGGTAAGGGTAAGGGTAAGGGTAAGGGTAAGGGTAAGGGTAAGGGTAAGGGTAAGGGTAAGGGTAAGGGTAAGGGTAAGGGTAAGGGTAAGGGTAAGCTTAAGGGTAAAAGCAAGGGTAAGGGTAAGGGTAAGTGTAAGGGTAAAGGTAAGGGTAAGCCTAAGGGTAAAAGCAAGGGTAAGGGTAAGGGTAAGGGTAAGGGTAAGGGTAAGGGTAAGGGTAAGGGTAAGGGTAAGGGTAAGGGTAAAAGTAAGGGTAAGGGTAAGGGTAAGGGTAAGGGTAAGGGTAAGGGTAAGCTTAAGGGTAAAATCAAGGGTAAGGGTAAGGGTAAGGGTAAGGGTAAGCTTAAGGGTAAAAGCAAGGGTAAGGGTAAGGGTAAGGGTAAGCTTAAGGGTAAAAGCAAGGGTCAGGGTAAGGGTAAGGGTAAGGGTAAGGGTAAGGGTAAGGGTAAGGGTAAGGGTAAGGGTAAGGGTAAGGGTAAGGGTTAGCTTAAGGGTAAGGCTAAGGGTAAGGGTGAGGGTAAGCTTAAGGGTAAAAGCAAGGGTAAAGGTAAGGGTAAGGGTAAGGGTAAGGGTAAGGGTAAGGGTAAGCTTAAGGGTAAATGCAAGTGTAAGGGTAAGGGTAAGGTTAAGGGTAAGGGTAAGGGTAAGGGTAAGGGTAAGGGTAAGGGTAAGCTTAAGGGTTAAAGCAAGGGTAAGGGTAAGGGTAAGGGTAAGGGTAAGGGTAAGGGTAAGGGTAAGGGTAAGGGTAAGGGTAAGGGTAAGGGTAAGGGTAAGGGTAAGGGTAAGGGTAAGGGTAATGGTAAAGGTAAGGGTAAGCCTAAGGGTAAAAGCAAGGGTAAGGGTAAGGGTAAGCTTAAGTGTGAAAGCAAGGGTAAGGGTAAGGGTAAGGGTAAGGGTAAGCCTGAGGGTAAAAGCAAGGGTAAGGGTAAGGGTAAGGGTAAGGGTAAGGGTAAGCTTAAGGGTAAAAGCAAGGGTAAGGGTAAGGGTAAGGGTAAGGGTAAGGGTAAGCTTAAGGGTAAAAGCAAGGGTAAGGGTAAGGGTAAGGGTAAGGGTAAGGGTAAGGGTAAGGGTAAGGGTAAGGGTAAGGGTAAGGGTAAGGGTAAGGGTAAGGGTAAGGGTAAGGGTGAGGGTAAGGGTAAGGGTAAGGGTAAGCTTAAGGGTAAAAGCAAGGGTAAGGGTAAGGGTAAGGGTAAGGGTAAGGGTAAAGTTAAGGGTAAGGGAAAGGGTAAGGGTAAGGGTTAGGGTAAGGGTAAGAGTAAGGGTAAGGGTAAGCTTAAGGGTAAAAGCAAGGGAAAGGGTAAGGGTAAGGGTAAGGGTAAGGGTAAGCCTAAGGGTAAAAGCAAGGGTGAGGGTAAGGGTAAGGGTAAGGTTAAGGGTAAGGGTAAGGGTAAGCTTAAGGGTAAAAGCAAGGGTAAGGGTAAGGGTAAGGGTAAGCCTAAGGGTAAAAGCAAGGGTAAGGGTAAGGGTAAGGGTAAGGGTAAGGGTAAGCTTAAGGGTAAAAGCAAGGGTAAGGGTAAGGGTAAGGGTAAGGGTAAGGGTAAGGGTAAGGGTAAGGGTAAGGGTAAGGGTAAGGGTAAGCTTAAGGGTAAGGGTAAGGGTAAGGGTAAGGGTAAGCTTAAGGGTAAAAGCAAGGGTAAGGGTAAGGGTAAGGGTAAGGGTAAGGGTGAGCTTAAGGGTAAAAGCAAGGGTAAGGGTAAGGGTAAGGGTAAGGGTAAGGGTAAGGGTAAGGGTAAGGGTAAGGGTAAGGGTAAGGGTAAGGGTAAGCTTAAGGGTAAAAGCAAGGGTAAGGGTAAGGGTAAGGGTAAGGGTAAGCTTAAGGGTAAAAGCAAGGGAAGGGTAAGGGTAAGAGTAAGGGTAAGGGTAAGGGTAAGGGTAAGGGAAAGGGTAAGGGTAAGCTTAAGGGTAAAAGCAAGGGAAAGGGTAAGGGTAAGGGTAAGGGTAAGGGTAAGAGTAAGGGTAAGCTTAAGGGTAAAAGCAAGGGTAAGGGTAAGGGTAAGGGTAAGGGTAAGGGTAAGGGTAAGGGTAAGGGTAAGGGTAAGGGTAAGGGTAAGGGTAAGGGTAAAGGTAAGGGTAAGCCTAAGGGTAAAAGCAAGGGTAAGGGCAAGGGTAAGGGTAAGGGTAAGGGTAAGGGTAAGGGTAAGGGTGAGGGTAAGGGTAAGGGTAAGGGTAAGGGTAAGGGTAAGGGTAAGGGTAAGATTAAGGGTAAAAGCAAGGGTAAGGGTAAGGGTAAGGGTAAGGGTAAGCCTAAGGGTAAAAGCAAGGGTAAGGGTAAGGGTAAGGGTAAGCTTAAGGGTAAAAGCAAGGGTAAGGGTAAGGGTAAGGGTAAGGGTAAGGGTAAGGGTAAGGGTAAGCTTAAGGGTAAAAGCAAGGGTAAGGGTAAGGGTAAGGGTAAGGGTAAGGGTAAGGGTAAGGGTAAGGGTAAGGGTAAGGGTAAAGGTAAGGGTAAGCCTAAGGGTAAAAGCAAGGGTAAGGGTAAGGGTAAGGGTAAGGGTAAGGGTAAGGGTAAGGGTAAGGGTAAGGGTAAGGGTAAGGGTAAGGGTAAGGGTAAGCTGAAGGGTAAAAGCAAGGGTAAGGGTAAGGGTAAGGGTAAGGGTAAGGGTAAGGGTAAGGGTAAGGGTAAGCTTAAGGGTAAAAGCAAGGGTAAGGGTAAGGGTAAGGGTAAGAGTAAGGGTAAGGGTAAGGGTAAGCTTAAGGGTAAAAGTAAGGGTAAGGGTAAGGGTAAGGGTAAGGGTAAGGGTAAGGGTAAGGGTAAGCTTAAGGGTAAAAGCAAGGGTAAGGGTAAGGGTAAGGGTAAGGGTAAGGGTAAAGGTAAGGGTAAGCCTAAGGGTAAAAGCAGGGGTAAGGGTAAGGGTAAGGGTAAAGGTAAGGGTAAGGGTAAGGGTAAGGGTAAGGGTAAGGGTAAGGGTAAGCTTAAGGGTAAAAGCAAGGATAAGGGTAAGGGTAAGGGTAAGGGTAAGGGTAAGGGTAAGGGTAAGGGTAAGGGTAAGGGTAAGGGTAAGGGTAAGGGTAAGGGTAAGGGTAAGGGTAAGGGTAAGGGTAAGCTTAAGGGTAAGGGTAAGGGTAAGGGTAAGGGTAAGCTTAAGGGTAAAAGCAAGGGTAAGTGTAAGGGTAAGGGTAAGGGTAAGGGTAAGCTTAAGGGTAAAAGCAAGGGTAAGGGTAAGGGTAAGGGTAAGGGTAAGGGTAAGGGTAAGGGTAAGGGTAAGGGTAAGCTTAAGGTTAAGGGTAAGGGTAAGGGTAAGCTTAAGGGTAAAAGCAAGGGTAAGGGTAAGGGTAAGGGTAAGGGTAAGGGTAAGGGTAAGGTAAGGGTAAGGGTAAGGATAAGGGTAAGGGTAAGGGTAAGCTTAAGGGTAAAAGCAAGGGTAAGGGTAAGGGTAAGGGTAAGGGTAAGGGTAAGGGTAAGGGTAAGGGTAAGCTTAAGGGTAAAAGCAAGGGTAAGGGTAAGGGTAAGGGTAAGGGTAAGGGTAAGGGTAAGCCTAAGGGTAAAAGCAAGGGTAAGGGTAAGGGTAAGGGTAAGGGTAAGGGTAAGGGTAAAGGTAAGGGTAAGGGTAAGGGTAAGCTTAAGGGTAAAAGCAAGGGTAAGGGTAAGGGTAAGGGTAAGGGTAAGGGTAAGGGTAAGGGTAAGGGTAAGGGTAAGGGTAAGGGTAAGCTTAAGGGTAAGGCTAAGGGTAAGGGTAAGGGTAAGCTTAAGGGTAAAAGCAAGGGTAAGGGTAAGGGTAAGGGTAAGGGTAAGGGTAAGGGTAAGGGTAAGCTTAAGGGTAAATGCAAGTGTAAGGGTAAGGGTAAGGGTAAGGGTAAGGGTAAGGGTAAGGGTAAGGGTAAGGGTAAGGGTAAGGGTAAGGGTAAGCTTAAGGGTTAAAGCAAGGGTAAGGGTAAGGGTAAGGGTAAGGGTAAGGGTAAGGGTAAGGGTAAGGGTAAGGGTAAGGGTAAGGGTAAGGGTAAGGGTAATGGTAAAGGTAAGGGTAAGCCTAAGGGTAAAAGCAAGGGTAAGGGTAAGGGTAAGGGTAAGGGTAAGCTTAAGTGTAAAAGCAAGGGTAAGGGTAAGGGTAAGGGTAAGGGTAAGCCTGAGGGTAAAAGCAAGGGTAAGGGTAAGGGTAAGGGTAAGGGTAAGGGTAAGCTTAAGGGTAAAAGCAAGGGTAAGGGTAAGGGTAAGGGTAAGGGTAAGGGTAAGCTTAAGGGTAAAAGCAAGGGTAAGGGTAAGGGTAAGGGTAAGGGTAAGGGTAAGGGTAAGGGTAAGGGTAAGGGTAAGGGTGAGGGTGAGGGTAAGGGTAAGGGTAAGGGTAAGCTTAAGGGTAAAAGCAAGGGTAAGGGTAAGGGTAAGGGTAAGGGTAAGGGTAAGGTTAAGGGTAAGGGAAAGGGTAAGGGTAAGGGTTAGGGTAAGCGTAAGAGTAAGGGTAAGGGTAAGGGTAAGGGTAAGCCTAAGGGTAAAAGCAAGGGTAAGGGTAAGGGTAAGGGTAAGGGTAAGGTTAAGGGTAAGGGTAAGGGTAAGCTTAAGGGTAAAAGCAACGGTAAGGGTAAGGGTAAGGGTAAGGGTAAGCCTAAGGGTAAAAGCAAGGGTAAGGGTAAGGGTAAGGGTAAGGGTAAGGGTAAGGGTAAGCTTAAGGGTAAAAGCAAGGGTAAGGGTAAGGGTAAGGGTAAGGGTAAGGGTAAGGGTAAGGGTAAGGGTAAGGGTAAGGGTAAGGGTAAAGGTAAAGGGTAAGCCTTAGGGTAAAAGCAAGGGTAAGGGTAAGGGTAAGGGTAAGGGTAAGGGTAAGGGTGAGGGTAAGGGTAAGGGTAAGCTTAAGGGTAAAAGCAAGGGTAAGGGTAAGGGTAAGGGTAAGGGTAAGGGTAAGGGTAAGGGTAAGGGTAAGGGTAAGGGTAAGGGTAAGGGTAAGGGTAAGGGTAAGGGTAAGGGTAAGGGTAAGGGTAAGGGTAAGGGTAAGCTTAAGGGTAAGGGTAAGGGTAAGGGTAAGGGTAAGCTTAAGGGTAAAAGCAAGGGTAAGGGTAAGGGTAAGGGTAAGGGTAAGGGTAAGGGTAAGGGTAAGGGTAAGGGTAAGGGTAGGGGTAAGGGTAAGGGTGAGGGTAAGGGTAAGGGTAAGGGTAAGGGTAAGGGTAAGGGTAAAAGCAAGGGTAAGGGTAAGGGTAAGTGTAAGGGTAAAGGTAAGGGTAAGCCTAAGGGTAAAAGCAAGGGTAAGGGTAAGGGTAAGGGTAAGGGTAAGGGTAAGGGTAAGGGTAAGGGTAAGGGTAAGGGTAAGGGTAAGGGTAAGGGTAAAAGTAAGGGTAAGGGTAAGGGTAAGGGTAAGGGTAAGGGTAAGGGTAAGCTTAAGGGTAAAAGCAAGGGTAAGGGTAAGGGTAAGGGTAAGGGTAAGCTTAAGGGTAAAAGCAAGGGTAAGGGTAAGGGTAAGGGTAAGGGTAAGGGTAAGGGTAAGGGTAAGGGTAAGGGTAAGGGTAAGGGTAAGGGTAAGCTCAAGGGTAAAAGCAAGGGTAAAGGTAAGGGTACGGGTAAGGGTAAGGGTAAGTGTAAGGGTAAGGGTAAGGGTAAGGGTAAGGGTAAGGGTAAGGGTAAGGGTAAGGGTAAGGGTAAGGGTAACGGTAAGGGTAAGGGTAAGGGTAAGGGTAAGGGTAAGGGTAAGGGTAAATGTAAGGGTAAGGGTAAGGGTAAGGGTAAGGGTAAGGGTAAGGGTAAGGGTAAGGGTAAGGGTAAGGGTAAGGGTAAGGGTAAGGGTAAGGGTAAGGGTAAGGGTAAGGGTAAGCTTAAGGGTAAAAGCAAGGTTAAGGGTAAGGGTAAGTGTAAGGGTAAAGGTAAGGGTAAGCCTAAGGGTAAAAGCAAGGGTAAGGGTAAGGGTAAGGGTAAGGGTAAGGGTAAGGGTAAGGGTAAGGGTAAGGGTAAGGGTAAGGGTAAGGGTAAGGGTAAAAGTAAGGGTAAGGGTAAGGGTAAGGGTAAGGGTAAGGGTAAGGGTAAGCTTAAGGGTAAAAGCAAGGGTAAGGGTAAGGGTAAGGGTAAGGGTAAGCTTAAGGGTAAAAGCAAGGGTAAGGGTAAGGGTAAGGGTAAGGGTAAGGGTAAGCTTAAGGGTAAAAGCAAGGGTAAGGGTAAGGGTAAGGGTAAGGGTAAGGGTAAGGGTAAGGGTAAGGGTAAGGGTAAGGGTAAGGGTAAGGGTAAGCTTAAGGGTAAGGCTAAGGGTAAGGGTAAGGGTAAGCTTAAGGGTAAAAGCAAGGGTAAGGGTAAGGGTAAGGGTAAGGGTAAGGGTAAGGGTAAGGGTAAGGGTAAGGGTAAGGGTAAGGGTAAGGGTAAGGGTAAGGGTAAGCTTAAGGGTTAAAGCAAGGGTAAGGGTAAGGGTAAGGGTAAGGGTAAGGGTAAGGGTAAGGGTAAGGGTGAGGGTAAGGGTAAGGGTTAGGGTAAGGGTAAGGGTAAGGGTAAGGGTAAGGGTAATGGTAAAGGTAAGGGTAAGCCTAAGGGTAAAAGCAAGGGTAAGGGTAAGGGTAAGCTTAAGTGTAGAAGCAAGGGTAAGGGTAAGGGTAAGGGTAAGGGTAAGCCTGAGGGTAAAAGCAAGGGTAAGGGTAAGGGTAAGGGTAAGGGTAAGGGTAAGCTTAAGGGTAAAAGCAAGGGTAAGGGTAAGGGTAAGGGTAAGGGTAAGGGTAAGCTTAAGGGTAAAAGCAGGGGTAAGGGTAAGGGTAAGGGTAAGGGTAAGGGTAAGGGTAAGGGTAAGGGTAAGGGTAAGGGTAAGGGTAAGGGTAAGTGTAAGGGTAAGGGTAAGGGTGAGGGTAAGGGTAAGGCTAAGGGTAAGCTTAAGGGTAAAAGCAAGGGTAAGGGTAAGGGTAAGGGTAAGGGTAAGGGTAAGGTTAAGGGTAAGGGAAAGGGTAAGGGTAAGGGTTAGGGTAAGGGTAAGAGTAAGGGTAAGGGTAAGCTTAAGGGTAAAAGCAAGGGAAAGGGTAAGGGTAAGGGTAAGGGTAAGGGTAAGCCTAAGGGTAAAAGCAAGGGTAAGGGTAAGGGTAAGGGTAAGGGTAAGGTTAAGGGTAAGGGTAAGGGTAAGCTTAAGGGTAAAAGCAAGGGTAAGGGTAAGGGTAAGGGTAAGGGTAAGCCTAAGGGTAAAAGCAAGGGTAAGGGTAAGGGTAAGGGTAAGGGTAAGGGTAAGGGTAAGCTTAAGGGTAAAAGCAAGGGTAAGGGTAAGGGTAAGGGTAAGGGTAAGGGTAAGAGTAAGGGTAAGGGTAAGGGTAAGGGTAAAGGTAAAGGGTAAGCCTTAGGGTAAAAGCAAGGGTAAGGGTAAGGGTAAGGGTAAGGGTAAGGGTAAGGGTAAGGGTAAGGGTGAGGGTAAGGGTAAGGGTAAGCTTAAGGGTAAAAGCAAGGGTAAGGGTAAGGGTAAGGGTAAGGGTAAGGGTAAGGGTAAGGGTAAGGGTAAGTGTAAGGGTAAGGGTAAGCTTAAGGGTAAGGGTAAGGGTAAGGGTAAGGGTAAGCTTAAGGGTAAAAGCAAGGGTAAGGGTAAGGGTAAGGGTAAGGGTAAGGGTAAGGGTAGGGGTAAGGGTAAGGGTATGGGTAAGGGTAAGGGTAAGGGTAAGGGTAAGGGTAAGGGTAAGGGTAAGGGTAAGGGTAAGGGTAAGGGTAAGGGTAAGGGTAAGGGTAAGGGTAAGGGTAAGGGTAAGGGTAAGGGTAAGGGTAAGGGTAAGGGTAAGGGTAAGCTTAAGGGTGAAAGCAAGGGTAAAGGTAAGGGTACGGGTAAGGGTAAGGGTAAGTGTAAGGGTAAGGGTAAGGGTAAGGGTAAGGGTAAGGGTAAGGGTAAGGGTAAGGGTAAGGGTAAGGGTAAGGGTAAGGGTAAGGGTAAGGGTAAGGGTAAGGGTAAGGGTAAGGGTAAGGGTAAATGTAAGGGTAAGGGTAAGGGTAAGGGTAAGGGTAAGGGTAAGGGTAAGGGTAAGGGTAAGGGTAAGGGTAAGGGTAAGGGTAAGGGTAAGGGTAAGGGTAAGCTTAAGGGTAAAAGCAAGGGTAAGGGTAAGGGTAAGTGTAAGGGTAAAGGTAAGGGTAAGCCTAAGGGTAAAAGCAAGGGTAAGGGTAAGGGTAAGGGTAAGGGTAAGGGTAAGGGTAAGGGTAAGGGTAAGGGTAAGGGTAAGGGTAAGGGTAAGGGTAAGGGTAAGGGTGAGGGTAAAAGTAAGGGTAAGGGTAAGGGTAAGGGTAAGGGTAAGGGTAAGGGTAAGGGTGAGGGTAAGCTTAAGGGTAAAAGCAAGGGTAAGGGTAAGGGTAAGGGTAAGGGTAAGCTTAAGGGTAAAAGCAAGGGTAAGGTTAAGGGTAAGGGTAAAAGCAAGGGTAAAAGCAAGGGTTAGGGTAAGGGTAAGGGTAAGGGTAAGGGTAAGGGTAAGGGTAAGGGTAAGGGTAAAGGTAAGGGTAAGGGTAAGGGTAAGGGTAAGGGTAAGGGTAAGGGTAAGGGTAAGGGTAAGGGTAAGGGTAAGGGTAAGGGTTAAAGCAAGGGTAAGGGTAAGGGTAAGGGTAAGGGTAAGGGTAAGGGTAAGGGTAAGGGTAAGGGTAAGGGTAAGGGTAAGGGTAAGGGTAAGGGTAAGGGTAAGGGTAAGGATAAGGGTAAGGGTAAGGGTAAGTGTAAGGGTAAGGGTAAGGGTAAGGGTAAGGTTAAGGGTAAGGGTAAGGGTAAGGGTAAGGGTAAGGGTAAGGGTAAGGGTAAAAGCAAGGGTAAGGGTAAGGGTAAGGGTAAGGGTAAGGGTAAGGGTAAAGGTAAGGGTAAGCCTAAGGGTAAAAGCAAGGGTAAGGGCAAGGGTAAGGGTAAGGGTAAGGGTAAGGGTAAGGGTAAGGGTAAGGGTAAGGGTAAGGGTAAGGGTAAGGGTAAGGGTAAGGGTAAGGGTAAGGGTAAGGGTAAGGGTAAGGGTAAGGGTAAGGGTAAGGGTAAGGGTAAGGGTAAGGGTAAGGGTAAGGGTAAGGGTAAGGGTAAGGGTAAGGGTAAGGGTAAGGGTAAGGGTAAGGGTAAGGGTAAGGGTAAGGGTAAGGGTAAGGGTAAGGGTAAGGGTAAGGGTAAGGGTAAGGGTAAGGGTAAGGGTAAGGGTAAGGGTAAGGGTAAGGGTAAGGGTAAGGGTAAGGGTAAGGGTAAGGGTAAGGGTAAGGGTAAGGGTAAGGGTAAGGGTAATGGTAAAGGTAAGGGTAAGCCTAAGGGTAAAAGCAAGGGTAAGGGTGAGGGTAAGGGTAAGGGTAAGGGTAGGGGTAAGGGTAAGGGTAAGGGTAAGGGTAAGGGTAAGGGTAAGGGTAAGGGTAAGGGTAAGGGTAAGGGTAAGGGTAAGGGTAAGGGTAAGGGTAAGGGTAAGGGTAAGGGTAAGGGTAAGGGTAAGGGTAAGCTTAAGGGTGAAAGCAAGGGTAAAGGTAAGGGTACGGGTAAGGGTAAGGGTAAGTGTAAGGGTAAGGGTAAGGGTAAGGGTAAGGGTAAGGGTAAGGGTAAAGGTAAGGGTAAGGGTAAGGGTAAGGGTAAGGGTAAGGGTAAGGGTAAGGGTAAGGGTAAGGGTAAGGGTAAGGGTAAGGGTAAGGGTAAGGGTAAATGTAAGGGTAAGGGTAAGGGTAAGGGTAAGGGTAAGGGTAAGGGTAAGGGTAAGGGTAAGGGTAAGGGTAAGGGTAAGGGTAAGCTTAAGGGTAAAAGCAAGGTTAAGGGTAAGGGTAAGTGTAAGGGTAAAGGTAAGGGTAAGCCTAAGGGTAAAAGCAAGGGTAAGGGTAAGGGTAAGGGTAAGGGTAAGGGTAAGGGTAAGGGTAAGGGTAAGGGTAAGGGTAAGGGTAAGGGTAAGGGTAAAAGTAAGGGTAAGGGTAAGGGTAAGGGTAAGGGTAAGGGTAAGGGTAAGCTTAAGGGTAAAAGCAAGGGTAAGGGTAAGGGTAAGGGTAAGGGTAAGCTTAAGGGTAAAAGCAAGGGTAAGGGTAAGGGTAAGGGTAAGGGTAAGGGTAAGCTTAAGGGTAAAAGCAAGGGTAAGGGTAAGGGTAAGGGTAAGGGTAAGGGTAAGGGTAAGGGTAAGGGTAAGGGTAAGGGTAAGGGTAAGGGTAAGCTTAAGGGTAAGGCTAAAGGTAAGGGTAAGGGTAAGCTTAAGGGTAAAAGCAAGGGTAAGGGTAAGGGTAAGGGTAAGGGTAAGGGTAAGGGTAAGGGTAAGGGTAAGGGTAAGGGTAAGGGTAAGGGTAAGGGTAAGCTTAAGGGTTAAAGCAAGGGTAAGGGTAAGGGTAAGGGTAAGGGTAAGGGTAAGGGTAAGGGTAAGGGTGAGGGTAAGGGTAAGGGTTAGGGTAAGGGTAAGGGTAAGGGTAAGGGTAAGGGTAATGGTAAAGGTAAGGGTAAGCCTAAGGGTAAAAGCAAGGGTAAGGGTAAGGGTAAGCTTAAGTGTAGAAGCAAGGGTAAGGGTAAGGGTAAGGGTAAGGGTAAGCCTGAGGGTAAAAGCAAGGGTAAGGGTAAGGGTAAGGGTAAGGGTAAGGGTAAGCTTAAGGGTAAAAGCAAGGGTAAGGGTAAGGGTAAGGGTAAGGGTAAGGGTAAGCTTAAGGGTAAAAGCAGGGGTAAGGGTAAGGGTAAGGGTAAGGGTAAGGGTAAGGGTAAGGGTAAGGGTAAGGGTAAGGGTAAGTGTAAGGGTAAGGGTAAGGGTGAGGGTAAGGGTAAGGGTAAGGGTAAGCTTAAGGGTAAAAGCAAGGGTAAGGGTAAGGGTAAGGGTAAGGGTAAGGGTAAGGTTAAGTGTAAGGGAAAGGGTAAGGGTAAGGGTTAGGGTAAGGGTAAGAGTAAGGGTAAGGGTAAGCTTAAGGGTAAAAGCAAGGGAAAGGGTAAGGGTAAGGGTAAGGGTAAGGGTAAGCCTAAGGGTAAAAGCAAGGGTAAGGGTAAGGGTAAGGGTAAGGGTAAGGTTAAGGGTAAGGGTAAGGGTAAGCTTAAGGGTAAAAGCAAGGGTAAGGGTAAGGGTAAGGGTAAGGGTAAGCCTAAGGGTAAAAGCAAGGGTAAGGGTAAGGGTAAGGGTAAGGGTAAGGGTAAGGGTAAGCTTAAGGGTAAAAGCAAGGGTAAGGGTAAGGGTAAGGGTAAGGGTAAGGG